>CAUYRT010009612.1:0-18179 GCA_963574885.1 Lepilemur ruficaudatus | reverse complement strand
CTAATTTATAAATTAAACTTTATGATAGGTATGTATGCATAGGAGAAAACATATTATATATAGGTTCAGTACTGTTGCAGTTCAGGCATCCACTTGGGGTCTTGGAACATGTCCCCTGCAGATAAGGGGGGACTACTGTATGTGGATAAATATGAAATATACCATTTTTCTCTTAATTTCTTTAAAAGATATATAACTGATTAAAGCAAAAATAATAACATGGAATTGTAGAATTTATAGTGTACAGAGTTGTAAAAAATATAACTGTTATAACATAAAGGCTGAAGGGGTAAAATTATACTATCACAAAGTTTTTACATTTTATATGAATAGTATAATATTAAATCTAATCATAATAAATTAATGACATATACTGTGATCCCTAGGACAATAAATAAAATAATACTATAAAGAGTTATGGTTTAAAATTCAAAAGAACAATTAAAATAGAATAAAATAAAAAATGTTATTAAACAAAAAGAAGGCAGGAATAGATGAATAGGGGCATAAAATATAGATGGGACAAATAGAAAACAAGTGGCAAAATGGCAGCCCTAAATCCATCAATGTCAAAATTACAAAAAATGTAAACAGACTAAATAAATACTTCAGTTAGAAGACACAGATTATCATACTGGATAAAAAGTAAGAACTAACTATATATCATCTATTAAAAATGCACTTTAAGTATAAAACCATAGATAGTATGAAAGTAGACAGATCAAAGCAATATACTGTGTGGCTAATATCAGATAAAATTGATTTCAATTCAAGAAGCTTTGCCAGAGATAAGGAGGGATATTACATAACAATAAAATGGTCAATTCAATAGAAGACATAAAAGAATACATATTATGTGATTTCATTTACATGAAATTTTACAATAGGCAGAATGATTATATTATGAAGAAATAAAATTAAGGTTGCCTATTGGAAGTAGGTATTACCTGAAAGAGGACACAAGGTACTCTCTAAAGTGTTGCACATATTCCGTATTTTGATTTATCAATCTCATCAAATTACACACTTAACTATAAATTTCATTATAATACATCTTACCTTGATAAAAACTAAAAGCACTCACTGAAACTTAGTCTAACTATTAGGAATAATATGCACCTGCTATCAAAACTAATTATAAAAAGTAATTACTCTTACATAGTAACACAGTAAAATAAGTTTCCCTAAGACCTTCCTATTTCTAGCTATATTGATTGATAAAGAAGTCACTGTCACTCTTTATACAAAACTGTAAAAATCAAGGTTTAGAAGACAGTCAACTTTTAATTTTCAGTAATATTTATATTTTTATCCCGTTATTATCAATATTTTAGTATGTTACAGTAGAGTCCATCTTTCTTTATTTTCAGTCTTATTATAGTCAAAGTGAAATGTAATTATAGGTCATAATTTTATCTTAACTTTTATTATAACCATTTCTATTACATTGATGCCTGAATAACATATATTTATGTATGTAATTGCAATATATTATATATACTATTTAATATATTATAAAGTATAATATATCATATAATAATTGCACTTTATGGTTTTTTCCTTAGGTTAGGTTCTCAGACCTGGGATTAAAGGGAAAAAGATATTTGTGTGTGGGGGGGGGTTGTGCATGTGTGGCTGTTGATATGGGTATTTCAATGACATTAACAATGCCTAAGAATAACAATTCCAGTACAACTCTGCCAACATTAGAAGTTGTGAAAGTTTTTTAACTTACTGAATGTGAAAATAATCATTTATAATTTTAGTTTACATCTAAGTTTTTTTTTAATTTAAATGTATATATGTACATTTCAATCAAAGCAAATATAAATTTTGTTTTTAAAAAAACTAAATTAATCCACTCATTATTGATGGGCCCTGGGGTTGTTTCCACATCTTTGCAATTGTGAATTGTGCTGCTCTAAACATTCGATTGCAAGTTTGTTTTTGATAAAATGACCTTTTTTCCTTTGGGTAAATACCCAATAGTGAGATTGCTGGGTCAAATGGTAGTTCTACTTTTATTAACAGTTCTTTGAGGTATCTGCATACTACTTTCCATAGACGTTGCACTAGTCTGCACTCCCGCCAGCAGCATATAAGTGTTTCTATCTCTCTGCATCCACACCATTTGTTGTTCTGGGACTTTCTGTTAAAAGCCATTCTCACTGGAGTTAAGTGGCATCTCATCATGGTTTTAATTTGCATTTTTTTTTTGATAATTAGAGATGTTGAGCATTTTTTCATATGTTTATTGGCCATTCGCTTATCTTCTTTCGAAAAGTTTCTGTTCATGTCCTTTGCCCACTTTTTGATGGGGTTGTTTGATTTTTTTTCTTGCTGATTTGCTTGAGTTCTTTAGAGATTCTAGTTATCAGTCCTTCGTTGGATGTATAGCATGCAAATATTTTCTCCCATTCTGTATGTTATCTATTCACTCTAATGATTGTTTCCTTGGCTGTGCAGAAGCTTTTTAATTTGATCAGGTCCCAAATGGGACCTGATTTACTTATTTTTGTTGTTGCTGTGATTGCTTTTGGAGTCTTCTTCATAAATTCTTTGCCTAGGCTGATGTCTATGAGACTTTTTCCAACATTTTCTTCTAGAATTCTTATGGTTTCATGCCTTAGGTTTAAGTCTGTCATCCATCATGAGTTGATTTTTGTGAGTGACAAGAGGTGCAGATCATTTAAGTTTTAATTATTTAAAGGTTGAATGACGTCCTCTCTTATTTTAATAGCTGTATTTTTTAGTGAATTATTTATTCATCATTTGCTGATTTATTTATGGGAAAATAAGTGCTTTTCTTATTTTTATATGTTCTTAATCTAACAAAGAAATCAAATGTGCTGAAAATATTTTTCTAGTCTCCATTTGTGACTTTTTATTTTGCTAATTTCGTTTATCAGTAGAAGCTCTAATTTTTTCATTCTTTCTATCACTTAGCAGTGATATTTTATCACTGCTAAGTTAAAAAAGACATCTCCCTTCTAGAATTTTGATAAATATTTAATTATATTTGTTTTGATTTATTTTTAACATTTACCATTTTCCATGTGGAATTTGTTTTTATATATAATATTGTACTATATAAAATTATTTACCCCAAATTGCTGTCTAGTCATTCCATTATTTATGGAATAATCTTTTCTCCATCAATTTGCAAAGCTCTCCCAATCGCATATTAAAAGCTTTATTATAATGTTGCTCATACATAGCTATTTGTTTCCATAGATAGAGTTATTTATTCTAATGTTAGAACACAGATCCACTTTGACAACTTCAACAATTTTTGATAGATAAGGGCAAAATTTAGGAAGTCAGGAGCGTTATCCTATAAAACTCTAATTTTTTCTGTACCTCAATTATTTCAGCATTATATCTAGAGTCTCTCTAGGAATTAAAATGGCCCCCTGGTTTCTAATTTCCAAAATTTCCTGCTCAGTGATTATTTATTAAAGGAAAGGACTTTCTAATCCCTCTTCCCTCCTCATTTCTCAACTAGATAGACCCCTCTTTGTTGTTTGAAGCTGAAAACACTCTGACCAAAGGGTACTTCTCTACTAGATTAAGGAAAGGAGACTTCATCAATTCATTTTTGACTTAAGAGTTTAACTTCTAGGTGGAGAAATCTTTTTTTTCTTAAATGTACGCAAATTGAATTTGAAGACACCTTTAAAAAGGAAAGGAAAAATCTTCCCCAGTTCTACCCAGCTAACTCCTATTTGTTAGATCTCATCTTACTGAGTTACTCCACAGTAAGTTGGCTCACATGTTGTACAGCCTCTTAGCACAGTGAGCCTTTCCTTCAGAGCATCTGTCACAGCTGTAATGTTGTTTTCATCTGTGTCATGACTTTATTAATGTCTATATATTCTACTATCAGTAATAATAATAGCCAGCATTTATTGAGTGCTTACTCTGAATGTGTTGAGTGCTCTATGAAACTTTGTGTGTGGATCACCTCATTTAATTCTTACAGCAACCCTCTCAAGTAGGTACTAATATCATTCCCAGGTAGGTACTATCATTATTCCCATTTTTCAGGTGAGCAAACGGAACCGTACAGAGATTCAGGGACATCCTCTGAGGTCATATAGTTAGTGTGGTTGATCAGGCTTTGAATTCAGGCAGTCTGGTTCCAGAGACTGCATTCATGATCTCTAGAACAGCCTTGTCCAATAAAACATTCTGTGATGATAAAAACATTTTCCACCTGTGCTATCTAATATGATAGCCAGTAGCCACATGGCTATTGAGCAACTGAAATGTGGCTAGTGCAACAAAAGAAATTGAATTTCTAATATTATTTAATTTTAATTAATTTAAATTTAAATAGCCACACGTGGCTACTGACTACTGAACAGCATAGCTCTAGAAAATAAGCTGCTACACAGTAATTTCCAGAAATGACTGTGTCTGTTTTTGCTTAACATTATACCCCTGTACCAGCACAATGCCCCACACCGTTTATATTTATTGACTAAAACCAAACAACTCAGGGGGGAGTGGAATAAGGAGGTAATAAGTACAGTGCTGTGAAAGCACTAAATTGTGAAGAATGGTGACATCTCCAATGCAATGCCCAGAGCCTGTTTTGCATAAATTTTATTTTAAAAATCACAGAAAATAAATGTAATAAAAATGAATATTTCAGATAAATTCGATAAATCTGAGCATATTTTTATAGCTTATATTTAATAATAATAGAAAAGGGAAATGGCATCTAATAGCGACTTCTAAGAATCAGTACTTATCTGACAAGAAGAAATGACTTTAATATCAAAATACACTTTCTGGAATACATTCGTACCAAGAGCTAAACAATTCTAGTCATCACTTATAAGGCAGTGAATGACAAGCTCATTCATGCTCTTTACCCCCCAAAATAGTGTAATGTTTTCTTGCTTATTACTGAATGCATTTTTCTTACTGAACGTACCTGCCTGAGCTATATTTAATTTTCATCCATCACCTAGTATGTATTTTTGTCGTTGCTGCTCAGAACAATAATCTAACAGGTAAAGGGTGTAAGAAGACTCAACTCTGGTAATTAAATGTCAGAAAGTATTTTCCTGTTAGTCATTAGTGCTAAAATTTTGAGATATACACTCTTAAGTATACTCACATTAAATGGATATTAAAGGAACATTGCATATACATTATTAGAAACTTTTAGTAATAGTAACTTTCAAATTTGCTAATGCATTTCAGAAAACAGCAGTAAATGTTCACTCAAAAAAGCTTTGCTTGATTGACAAATTGCATTGATTGAAAGAGCTAGAAATTTGGGTTTGAAATAGATAAAAATGGTATCTCAAAGCTTAAAGCATTTTATATTTCTTTGTCTTGTTACATCAAGCCATTCTGGTAAGAATTTGTACTGAATTAAATTGCCCTACTAAAAATTTTACAAAATGGTAATACTCACTTAAAAAACAGCAGTTATAGATATCTGTCTAGGATATACTCAGAAAAATCTGACATCTCTGCTTTTTTGTGTTGCTCTTAAGCCTTCAGATTATTTACTTAATTTTAGTGCTGATTTCAAAATTATGACTATGAAGGACAGCAGTCACTACTGAATTTTCATAGAAATAATAATTAAATAAGAACTCTTTTGACTTTGTGGCTATCTATGAACTCCACATACTCTGCTTATGTTATCTGTATTTTTGCTCTCATTGAAGTAAAAGGCACAAAAATGCTCTATTTTCAGGCTGGGTGGGGTAGCTCACATCTGTAATCCTAGCACTCTGAAAGGCCAAGGCGGGAGGATTGCTTGAGGCCAGAAGTTTGAGATCAAGCTGAGCAAGAGTGAGACACCATCTCTATTTAAAAAAAAAAAAAAAAAAGCTCTATTTTCCTATGAGGGAAAAACTTCATAATGATTTTTCTCTAACTGTAGAAATAAAACATGGTAACAACAGATCTTAAATTTTTCAACTCAATGTAACTGACCACAAGAAATATGCCCATTTTTGTTTTTTGTTTTGTTTTTTGATAACTTGTACTTTGTTTTTGTTTGTTTGTTTGTTTTTCCTTTTTTTGTTATTTCAGAATATTATGGAGGTACAAATGTTTTGGTTACATGGATTGCTTTTGTACTGCCTGAGTCAAAGTTATAAGTGTGCCCATCACCCAGATAGTGTACATTGTACCTGTTGGTATGATTTCACTCATCCCTTCCTTCCCCGGCCCACCTGCATGATTTCCAGTGAGTTTTACTTCCATCTGGGCACGTGAGTACAGATTTGTTAGTTCTAATTTAATAGTGAGTGCATGTGGTGCTTGTTCTTCCATTGTTGTAATACTTCCCTTAAGAAGATGGTATCCAGTTCCACCCAGATTGCTGTAAAAGGCATTAATTCATTTTTTATGGCTGAGTAGTACTCCATGGTATACACATACCATATTTTATTAACCCACTCATAAGTTGATGGGCACTTGGGTTGATTCCACATTTTTGCTCTTGTGAATTATGCTGCAATAAACATTCAAGTGCAAGTTTCTTTTTGATAAAATGACTTTTTTCCCTTTGGGTAAATACTAAGTAGTGGGATTGCTGGATCAAATGGTAGGTCTACTTTTAGTTCTTTGAGAAATCTCCATACTATTTTCCATAGAGGTTGCACTAATTTGCAGTCCCACCATCAGTGTATAAATGTTCCTTTCTCTCCACATCCACACCAGCATCTATTATTTTGGGACTTTTTGATAAAAGCCATTCTCAATGGGGTTAAGTGATATCTCATTGTGGTTTTGATTTACATTTCCCTGATGGATTAGTGACATTGAGCATTTTTTCATATGTTTGTTGGCCATTAGAAAGGGCAATCGCAGCAACAACAAAAATTAATAAATGGGACTTGATTAAATTAAAAAGCTTCTACACAGCCAAGGAAATAATCAACAGAGCAAATAAACAACCTTCAGAATAGGAGAAAATATTCACATGCTATGCAGCTGATAAAGGGCTAATTAACCAGAATCTAGAAAGAACTCATACAAATCAGCAAGAAAAAATCAAACAAACCCTTTAAAAAGTGGGCAAAAGATATGAACAGAAGCTTTCCAAAAGAAGAAATATGCCCATTTTTGTCACATTGATTTCCACTCTGAAAAATGTAATAAATCTACTTTGTCAATATATCTTACAGACCTAATAAAAGAACCAGATAAAATCAATAAAATACTATCTTCCTTCATGAAAGAAGAAACATGAAGTTTGTTGTTTCAGTTTTTTAAAGATGTGTGCAGTTAGACACTTAGGGCAATTTAAATAGCTTGCTTCGACCTTGGTTATAAAATAACCGATCGCTCTGGTTTCAGCCCAGGCACTCTCTTTCTCCCTGAATATGCATCAGAGGATGCACATGGTACCCTCAGCCTTGGTACTAATAAAGCTGAGCGGCACTCCTTCCACCTCTGTGTGAACAATAAATAGGAAAATAAAATGCTTCCCATTGTCCAGATGAAGCACATTAACATCTATGAGCCCTGGCTGCAGCTGGCAAAGTGCTCACTGCTTGAATTTAATGGGCTTTACCTTGCACTGGCAGAGAGTACACTCAGTGCCATGTTTGATCCAAGACGACCCAGTGAAGCGAACCACATTCATCTCATCCAGGCAAGTTTTGGTGATGTCATTGCGGATGGTGTCGGCCTGGCAAGGGTCGCTGACACAGCGTGGGCAGCACTCATCCTCTGGGAGAACACTGAATTCACACTCCACATCGGGGCAAGGCAGGGGCCAACAGTCAACTTCCCCTTGCTATAAGAAAAACAGATGTGCAAGGGCAAAGGGAAGGGAAAAGAAAGCAGGAAATGGAGGGAGGCGGGAAAGGAGGAGGGGGGCACAGTGTTTACTGAATACTCAATTAATTTGATTGATATTTATGCTTAGATCCTCAAAGCCCGGAATCTTGCAGGGAATCTACAAAAGACCTATCAGAATGATATCTACACTGCAGCTGGATTTTTAAACAAACTTCAGGGATTAAACAAGAACAGCAATAAAACAAAAGCAAAAATCATTTCTCTTAAAACAACAAAATGTGCTTGCCCCTATCTTTCCCATGACAAAGGAGAGTGATTTAATGTGGAAGAGGTTTTATTTTTTGCCCAGGAGATGCCTTTTTCATTCTTTTGATCTTTGTTATAACTTCTCATTTACTTCTTTATGCATAAAGAAAGTTTTGTCCATATGTAAGAAAATAAAGTGAAACATGAAGGGAATGAAACAGTTTTCCTTAGTTCATTTATATGTTTCTCGATGTATTTCACTCTCTTTTCTTCCACTTGGGAAAATTGTGTGAATTGAATCTTTTTAAAATGTAGTTTCCACCTGTTTCCTATATTCTTCAAAATTCTGAATCTTATGGTTTGGGAGATGAAAGCAGCCTTCAGGCACAGAAACTGACCTTGCTCTTTCAATTGATTTTTGGGTCGAAAGTATAAAAAGGAAGGAACAATAAAGCTTTGCCTTAAAAATATCTTCACACAAACAGAAAAGAATTGGTCATGACTTTAAAAGTAGCATCTTCTGTGAAACTTTCTGCTATAGAGACACATAGACAAATTTTACTTTTCATTTATACCGCTAGAAACAAACAAAAAATGTGGTCAATTGAAAAAAGACTGGTGTTTTCTTTATCAAGTCCTTGCTTTCTTTTCAACCTATATTTTCCAGTAAAAGTTTCATAAATATACATAGATATTCAATTCATATGCATATTTATTGCATATCAATATTATGTGCAAAAGAAGATGCCCACTAGAAGCACTGACATAATCTTTAGAAGGAAAAAAATATACGTGTAGTTTGTTTTGTTTTTTTAAGGCACAGTATGACTAATAGAAATGGGTTGATGAAAGTTCTACTTGGAAAAAGAATAATTTTTTTCATGAATTCCATTGTTCTAGCCACAATTGTCTTTAAGTATACCTAAATTGGATGGGTTTGGGGAAGGTAGGAGAGACTTTTCTTCTTCTGAGCTATAGGAATACTCCTGAAAGAGAGATTACTCTCAGTGGAAGAATACACCATGCAGGGTACCACATCCACCTCAGAATATTCCTTCTTGTGTCTTGATTGTATAACAATCATCTCATCATCCTAATCAGGCTCACACTGATTAGGACCCACACTGCGGTCAGGTATGGGGAGGGCGAGGTTGCTTTCCTGTTGAGATTCTGGGCCTAAACTTTCCCTCCACCTCATGTAGCTACATTTACCAAGCAGCGGCACTGTTGGCAGTTCTGGACCCAGGTGTCACCACTGTTGTACAAGGTTTCTCCATTTTGATGGAGACACTGACTGCTGAGCCTGGGGTCACATTCAGGGCAGCAGAAAAGATCAACTGTGGGATTCTCACAGTCACAGACCATCCGTCGACACATAACAAATCCGTTCTGTAAAAAAGAAGAACAGCAGTTACCAAAAAGCTCCATTTCACAATATACTAATATCATATGTATATCAGATGGTGACTGGAAGTTGAAATAATTCACAGTATTTACCCAACATAATAAATTTTCTTTAAAATCCTATTTTATAGCTACCAAGCAGAAATTACCTCAGCCAGAGGACTTCCAATCTCCTTTCCATATGCTACTTCTCAAATGACTTGACCAGAAAAAATGTTCCATAAGTGACCAGTATAAAATGATCACCACTGCATAGCCCTTATGTGTATATAAATGTATGTATTTACATATAAATATACATGTATTTGTACATTAGTATGGTAATTTGAATACTAACTAAATTTTGTTTGTTGTAAGGGCATGTGTGTTCGTTTTTGGTAGCTATTCAATATTTTACCTATTGCTAGATTTATAGAATAATTTAAACTACATTTTTGCATAAACTGTTATTAGTTTCTTCTGTGACAGTTGAGTCCTTGATACATAATGTTATCCATTTAACTATAATTTAAGTATCTATTAGTAACTGGGTACATATTATAGAATACCTCTCTAAAACTGCAACATAGCCCAAATAGATATTTTTCACTCTTGGGTCACAGCATGTCCATTCTGACTTCATTTATGCATTCATTCAAATATGATATTGTGATGATTGAAAAATAGCATAGTTAGTAATAAAATTTTAACAGTATGTGAATAAATATAGGATATTCATACAATAGACTATTGCTCAGCAATAAAAAGGAATGCATTACTGATAGATGTAACAATGTGAATGAATCTCAAAAACATAATGCTGAGAGAAAGAAGATAGACACAAAATAAATAGTATGTAAGAAAAGACATAGGCAACATTGGACTCAGTGGAAATGTTTTGTTCCAGTAATTGTCATGGTGGTTAAATAGATACCTGCATTGTCAAAACTCATCAAGCTATATACTTCAAATATTAATATATGCAAATTACAACTCAATAAAATTGATTAAAATGTTTTATATATACTAACCTGACATGAGCACACAGAGCACCGGTCATTTTCCAACACCCAAATCTGACCATTGTGCTTAATTTTCCCATCATGGATGCAGTCCCCTGTGCAATTCTTTCCATGAGGACATCGACAATCATATCCACCATCCAAATTGAAGCAAATGGTATCATTGGCACAGCTGTGCCTCCCGGTTCCACACTCATCAATATCTATGATCAAGAAAAAGCAGCAGGCAATGTGCTTATAATGTGCTCGGTTTCAAACAACTGCAATCAGGCAAGTTGTCTCCAGACTTAGAGCATTCAACTGTAAATTAATTTTCATCTTACTGGCATGCATTTCCTATCAAATGCTGACTAAAGCAATGCAGTGTTAATGATCTGGGGATTTCACAGGAAAATATTTTCATGTTTGATTTTAAAAACCAGATAACCTCGGCTAGAATTTCAACTTTCCTATCTCTGTAAATACCATTAGTCTTTATGAAACATTCATATTTTTTCAAAGTAAGAATATGGCTCAATTTATCAAACAAAAACACAGTTTAACGGTGGAAATTCTAGAAGTGCCTATGATGTTTTATTGGGAATATCGTCCCCAGTGTTAAAATGGTGATTATAGAAAATCCTTTCTTAGTGGGAGCTGAAATGTCATGGGAACCCTGAGGCATTTTATTCAATTTCAAACCCTGTTCTCACAGCTGTACCACCCCACACGGAAGTTCTTCCCCACATTCTGCCTAGGTGCTCTTCCCCTACAGTCCAGGTGTTCCCACACCATCCTTAGACCTTGCCCCTCATCCACAGAAGGGCAAGTAATCATCAGCAATTACCATCTCACAAAGAATCCACCACTTCCTAACTTTTCCATTTCAGATTATCATTTTGTCTCCTGCTTGACTCAGTTGGCAACTGCCCATTATTCACCTGACCTCATCTATTTTACGGTAATCACAGCCTAAAGCATTTTTATACAGATGAAAAGCAAACATATCTTGGCCCACAGATCAAGTCCATAAAAGAAGATGGGATCAATTTGATTTATCCCCATCATTTAAAAGTCACAAGCCAAAATACATTTCAGAGATATTGTATGAGTTGGCAGTAAGCAATTGTTTCCCATTTCACCTGTTTCCTCTGAGTAAAGGTCAAGGAAGAAAGAATTAAATCACGGTGGGAGAAGGGGGTTAGAGAGAAGATGGAATGTATTGCTTTTAACTAGGGCACTAATATTCCTTGTCGATTTTAAGGATACAGTTAAGTAAATATCTTTCTTCAATGACTTGATTTCAACATTAACTAAAGACATCGACCAGTTAAGATAAAATCTTGGCTACTTTAAAATTTTTAAATACTTAAATTCCACCATAGATTCATTCCTGAAAATAATCCACATGATCTATTTTTTTCTTATTTACCATGATTTTTATTAATTTCCATCTCAACAAAACCAATAAATTGGGCCAATGGCTGAAAATGTTATTGTAACTGCAGTGAGCTTTATTATAGCTTGATTTGTCAAGGGTAATACTATTTATGATGATAGCCTATGATCAAAAAAAGAACTGTTAGCCAGGATGAGTAAACATTTTTTTAATCAAGTGCAATGGCTAATACATTTTTTTCAAATCAGAAAAAATTTTCTTTGTAATAAAAATGAAATGTTATAAATTACCTCTATATTTGGCCTATTGAGAATAATATGGTATATTTGATGAGTTGATTTTTTCACTCATTAAATATTCTTAGAATTAGGAATTATAATAAGCAAGAAAAACATAAACCATAGTTATTTGGTCTCTTTGGCTACAAACTCTAGAGATATGTCTTACTAACGAGCCCTTTTAATATCCATTATAAGGACACTATTTCACTAATGACAATGGCTGGATTCTTGCAATCATTTCATTTTGCTTGATATTTAAAAATAAAAGCTGTGCTACCAGGTAATATTTTATATATATATATATATGCGCAGAAAGAGTCCATGAATTTGTTGCAAAAGATAAAGAAGAGATGTCCAGGCATAAGAAGAATATGTGTACTTAAAAAAAGCACATTTAAAATAAAGAAATAGAGTAATAAGTTGCTCACAATTATGGTTGGCATGTACTTGCTATACCTGGAGATATGTATAGGTAGAAGCATTGTAATGCACTAATTTTGACCTCCTTCTATCCAGTGGGATTTGAATTAGTTTGAACTCATCTTGCCTTTTCTGCTTATTTTCTACACTGGTTTTCACAATGCAAAAATTTTTCCCAGTTGAATGGTGGTATAGAATTTTGGAATTCACTCTTACACATAGTTTTATTATAATGTATGATTCCTAAATTAAATATACATAAAGGATGTATATTCTGCTTTCAAAAACCTACCAAGTTATATAAAAATTTCAACCTTAAAACATTGATACCTCCCCTTCCATGAGTGATTATTGAAGAAATAATGTTGCTAAATCCATTGGTCTAGTCTCAGTTCTTACCTAACTTTAGCAGCAGCATTTGGCACAGCTTATTCCCTCTCCTTAATAAATCTTCCTTACTTGCTTCCTACTGCATTAGTAGATTCTTCTGGATCTTTCTCCTGCCTACACAGTCTCTAGATTTGGCAATTTTACAATGAATAAGATTTATTAATAGTCATGCAAAGAGAAGGTAAAGGGTGGTCTAGAGTGTTTTGAGGCAAGAGTGTGCTTGAAGGCCCAAAGTTTAGAGCTATCAAGATGTGCTGGAGAAATAGAAATGTTGTTATAACTGGAATGTCCAGTTAGAGAGCAGAGTAGGCAACACATATAGCTGACGAGGTACTCAGGGCCCAGGTAAAAGTCATGTTAAGAAATCTGAACTTCCGGCCGGGCGCAGTGGCTCACACCTGTAATCCTAGCACTCTGGGAGGCCGAGGCGGGCAGATTGCTCAAGGTCAGGAGTTTGAAACCAGCCTGAGCAAGAGCAAGACCCCATCTCTACTAAAAATACAAAGAAATTAATTGGCCAACTAAAAATATATAGAAAAAATTAGCCGGGCATGGTGGCGAATACCTGTAGTCCCAGCTACTTGGGAGGCTGAGGCAGAAGCATCGCTTGAGCCCAGGAGTTTGAGGTTGCTATGAGCTAGGATGATGCCATGGCACTCTAGCCCGGGCAACAAAGTGACACTCTGTCTCAAAAAAAAAAAAAAAGAAATCTGAACTTCATCACAAAGGCAATAAAATGGCATCTTAGGGAAATGCAAAAGAAAAATCAGAATCTGATTTTCATTTTAGAAAGATTGCTTTGGCTTCATTTTGGAAAAGGGATTTGAGTGGATTAGAATTTGGAGCCAGGAGAGCAGTTAATAGGCTGTTTCAGTAATCCAGGCAAGAGATGATCACACAATAAAAGCAGAGTCATTTCGTGGTTGGTATGTACCAGATTCTGAGTACTTTTCATATAATGATGTATGTAATCCACACAACTCTTGAATATACAATTATTATTCTCATTTTATATACCAGGAAACTGAGACATAGAAATGTTGCTTAATTTTTCCAAGGTCATACAGCCAGTAAGGTATAGAGCCCAGATGGGAACCTGAGTAGTCAGACTCCAAGTTTGTGCTCTTAAGTACAATACTGTAATGAGTGGTAGTGGTGGGGATGCACAGAAAGAGACAACAAAGACAGAATCAACACAACTTAGTGATTTGCTAGCTTCAAATATTAGGAAGAGGGAGAGATAAAGAATGATGCTCAGATTTCTGGCCTGGGAAATTTGTTTGATGCTACTTACAGAAATAAGAGCATGAGTTTGCTGGGGAGTAGAAGAGGGGGCAGGTATGAAGGCAGATGTGTGCAGATTAGGAAGTGCTGAATTGTGCTTTCCTCTGGGCTTCTAAGTGGAGCTGTTCAGTAAGTAGCTGGATGCATATGTCTGGAGCTCAAACAGGACTGGGCCGAAATGTGGATTTGATGCAGATATATTTTCATCATTCCCCTTCTAAAAATAGTCCTTCAGACTCAAGTTCAAACTTTGTAGTAAGGCATTTAGAATTACTTCCTCTGCACTCTCCTTCCCTATCTCAATGTGCCAATAATCTCATCATACTTAACAAAGAGCTAACCAAATGCTACATACTCTGAGAAGCCTTCTCTTTTTTTTGATAGAAATCAAGGATGATTTTTTCAAAATTTCAGAATATTACGGGGATACAAAATGTTTTGGTTACGTGAATTACTTTTGTACAATTTGAGTCAAAGTTATGAGTATCCATCACCCAGATAGTGTGCATTGTACCTGTTATGTGTGAATTTACCCATCCCCTCTTCTCCCCTCTCACCCGCTTGATTTCTGTTGAATTTTGGTGCACATGAGTATTGACCGATTAGTTCCAATTTAGTAGTGAGTGAATGTGGTGTTTGTCTTTACATTCTTGTGATACTTCCCTTAAAAGGATGGTCTCCAGTTCCATCCAGATTGTTACAGAAGGTATTAGTTCACCATTTCTTTTATGGCTGAGTAGTACTCCCTGGTATACATATACCAAACTTTATTAATCCATTCATGTATTGATGGACACTTGAGTTGTTGCCACATCTTTGCAACTGTGAATTGTGCTGCTATAAACATTCAAGTGCAGATGTCTTTTTTTTCCTTTGGGTATATACCCAGTAGTGGGATTGCTGGCTCAAATGGCAGTTCTGCTTTCAATTCTTTGAGATATCTCCATACTACTTTCCATAGAGGTTGTACACTAGTTTGCAGTCCCATCAGCAGTGTATGAGTATTCTTACCTGTTCACATCCACATCAACATTTGTTGTTTTGGTACTTTTTGACAAAAACCATTCTCACTGGAGTTAAGTAATATTTAATTGTGGTTTTGATTTGAATTTCCCTGATGATTAGAAATGTTAAGCATTTTTTTCATACATTTATTGGCCATTAGCCTATCTTCTTTTGAAAAGTTTCTGTTCATCCACCTCTTTTGTCCACTTTAATGGGGTTGATTTTTTTCTTGCTGATTTTCCTGAGTTCTATATAGATTCTAGTTATCAGCTCTTTATCAGATGCATAGCATGCAAATATTTTCTCCTATTCTGAAGGTTGTCTATTTGCTGTATTGATTGTTTCCTTGGCTGTTAAGAAGCGTTTTAATTTAATCAGGTCACATTTATTTATTTTTGTTGTTGCTGTGATTGCCTTTGGGATCTTCTTCATAAATTCTTTGCCTAGGCCATATATCTAAGAGGTTTTCCAACCTCTTCTAAAATTCTTATAGTTTCATGCCTTAGGTTTAAGTCTGTTATCCATCATGAATTAATTTTTGTGAGTGGTGAGAGGTATGGATCCCGTTATAGTCTTTTACATGTGGCTATCCAATTTTCCCAGCACCATATATTGAATAGGGATTCTTTTATACAATGTATGCTTTTGTCTGCTTTGTCAAAGATCAGATGGCAATATGAGGATGGTTTTATATCTGGGGGTCTCTGTTCTTCCCCACTGGTCTATGTCTCTGTTCTTGTGCCAATAACATGATGTTTGGGTTACTATAGCTTTGTAGTATAGCTTGAAGTCTGGTAAAGTGATGTCTGCAGATTTGTTCTTTTTGCTTAAGGTTGCTTTGGGTATTCAGGGTCTTTTCTGCTTCCATATGAAGCATAGAATTATTTTTTCTAGATATGCACAAAATGACCTTGGGGTTTTGTATTGAATCTGTAAATCACTATCTGTAGTATAGACATTTTAACAATGTTGATTTTGCCGACCCACGAGCATGGTATGGTTTTCCACCTGTATGTGTCCTCTGCTGTTTCCTTCCTCAGTGTTTTGTAGTTCTCCCTGTAGAGGTCTTTCCTCTCTTTGGCTAAATATATCCCTAGGTTTTTTATTTTCTTTGTTGCTATTGTGAAAGGTATTGAGTGTTTGACTTGATTCTCAGCTTGACTGTTGTTGGTGTATAGGAATGCTACAGATTTCTGTACATTGATTTTGTACCTGAGATTTTGGTGAATTTATTTATCAATTCCAGTAGTCTTTTGGCAGAATCTTTGGGGTATTTTAGATATAAGATAATATTGTCAGCAAAGAGAAATAGTTTTACCTCTTCTTTCCCTATCTGGATATCCTTGATTTCGTTTTCTTGCCTGATTGCTCTGGCTAGGACTTCCAGCACTATGTCGAACAGAAATGGTGACAGTGGGCAACCTTGTCTGGTTCCAGTTCTAAGTGGGAATGCTTTCAGATTTTCCCCATTCAGTATGATGTTGGCTGTGGGTTTGTCATATATGGCTTTTATAATACTGAGGTATGTTCCAGCTATGCCTATTTTGTTAAGAATTTTTATCATAAAAGGGTGCTGAATTTTGTCAAATACTTTTTCTGCATATATTAAGAGGATTATATGGTCTTTGTTTTTGCTTCTGTTTATGTGGTGAATCATATTTATAGATTTGTGTATGTTGAAACATCCTTGCATCTCTGGGATGAAGTCAACTTGATAGTGGTGGATTATTTTTTTCATGTGCCGCTGAATTCGGTTTCCTAAGGATTTTATTGAGAATTTTTGCATCTATATACATAAGGGACATTGGTCTGTAGTTTTCTTTATTTGTGTGTGTCCTTTCCTGGTTTTGGTATCAGGGTGATAATGGCTTTCTAGAATGAGTTGGAGAACATTCCTTCTTTCTCTTCCCAGACCTGATGATTTCACAGCTGAATTTAACCAGACCTACAACAAGAAACCTTGTTTGATGCCAGAGAGGAAATAATTTCTCTTTGTTCCCTTACAGCATGGCATTTATACTTTTACTACTACTATACTTATACTCAAAATCAAATGATTTTCTCAATTATTGTCCACTTTGTCCGTGGCTTTCTCATTTGTTAAGAAACTCACTATGTTCTATCTTGCATAACAGTTACTGTTGTACATATCTTCTCTCTTCTACAAGCTGAGAGCAGTGACCATCCCTTCTTTTACATTTCTATGTAGCAGATGTCTGACAAAGTCCCTCAATGTAGCCATGCATATATTCAGTAACTACTTGTTGAATTAGCTGGATTCATTTCTTTGTGTCCTTTTTCTTGATTTAGGGTGAAAATTTACAGTATTTGGCTTAAATAAAATATTTAAAAGTCACTATCATGTAAACATAATATTGTTGCTGTCATAAGTTTAAAACATTTCAAGTGTAAAGACAGTCCAAAAATTAAAGCAATAAAGGAAAATGTGTACATGAAAATAAAATATACTATGTGAAAAAAT
Source organism: Lepilemur ruficaudatus (assembly GCA_963574885.1). Lineage (NCBI taxonomy): Eukaryota > Metazoa > Chordata > Mammalia > Primates > Lepilemuridae > Lepilemur > Lepilemur ruficaudatus. Next base: position 509 of record CAUYRT010009612.1, on the reverse strand, counting down.
ATACTGGGCTATGTCCCAGAGAAAGACAAAATTTGAGGCACAATAGAGATGGTGATATGGACAAGGAGCAAGGCACTCTGGCACATTATGTGGGGATTAAATGTCTAAACCTCTGAGATAAACAGATGAGCAAAACAGCATACAGTTTGCATGAATGCAGCTTTTAAACATACATGTTGTACATCACATGACTGCAGCCAAAAAAGTAGTGACACAGTGCAGTTATTTATTCATGCCTTCAAGCATGAATCTTATACTTGCAGAGTAATTGTAAATCCACTGGTGTGGATTTGTCCACTGTGAAATGCTTTTATTATTATTATTATTTTTCAAGCAACAGAAAAATAGCACGTTCTCAGATATAATCATACTCTTAAAACTGAATCCTTCTAAATACTAATATTACAATTTTAAAAATCACTGAAATTTCAGCAAATGGATAGTTGTGTAGAGTATTTGTGTTTTATTTTTACAATAACACAGGTGGGTTTTTTTTTTTTTTTTTTTTT
>CAUYRT010009611.1:0-10862 GCA_963574885.1 Lepilemur ruficaudatus | reverse complement strand
GCTCACTGCAACCTCACACTCCTGGGCTCAAGCAATCCTTCTGCCTCAGCCTCCCGAGTAGCTGGGACTACAGGCATGTGCCACCATGCCCGGCTAATTTTTCCTATATATTTTTAGTTGGCCAATTAATTTCTTTCTATTGTTAGTAGAGACGGGGTCTTGCTCTTGCTCAGTCTGATTTCTAACTCCTGACCTTGAGTGATCCTCCTGCCTCGGCCTCCCAGAGTGCTAGGATTACAGGAGTGAGCCACTGGGCCCGGCCTCACCTTCATTGTTATATGTGCCACATCTAACGTAACATCTAATGTAGTGCATATTTGTTGAATGAATAAAAAATGAATGGCTAAGCCTGGTGGTACATGCCTGTACTCCCTGCTACTCAGGAGGCTGAGGTGGGAGGATAGCTTGAGCTCAGGAGTTCGAGGCCAGCTTAGGCTACATAGTGAGACACTTTCTCTAAAAAATAATAATAATAATAATAATAACATAGATTAATAGTTTAGGAAATATTACCATGGAACAAATCTAGTTCCCAGTGTCATTTTTCTAGCTATGTAAATGTTTTTATGTTATTTAATATCTCAAAGGCTCAGTTTGTTCACTTGTAAAATAGAATTCATAATACTTATCTCATATGTTCGTTGTAAGGGTTACAAATGATGTATGTAAAGAACCACAAAACGGAGCTTGGCAATGATACATGCTCAGTAAGTGGTAGCTTTTATTATTATTCACTGGATAAGCCTCATAAGTTCCGGGGAATTGTGCCAACTGGTTATTTTGCGCATATGCACTTTCAGCATACTCATGTAGCCGTTTCAAGTAGAGAATAATTTAAAGAGACTTTAGCCCTTGGTGAATTAGCACATAAAGATAATCAACGGATTATTCCAGAAATTGTCATTTTAAAGTGATATAGACTTAAACTAGGTAAAACTTCTTTTAAAAATAAGAGAGCATGATGGTTTCATGGGTGTATATATATGCCAGAATCTATTAAGGTGTATATTTTAAGTATACGCAGTTTATTATATACAAAATTATATACAAAAATTGCCTACATTTGATGTATACATCTTTGTGAGTTTGGACATATGCATATACCTATGATACTTTCACTGCAACCAAGCTATAAACATATCCATCACCTTCAAAAATTTCATTGTGTTTTTAAGAGTTTTTTAAAAAAGAAAAAAATGAAGCCACCAACAATGAATGGAATACATCCATTGATTCTATTATTTAGGATGAAGTTTGAGTCATTTAATTATTTTTTAACCAAAAGAATCTATTTCCATTAATTGGCTTCAATTTGAGGATAGTTTAATTGATTCTCATAATTAAATGGTTCTTTTTTCCTTGAGATTTGCATGGCAGTTTGACAAATGTCGATGCCATCACTGGTGAGACTCCACTCCTCAAATGTAAATATTTGTTGAAGGTTAATCTTGCTTTGTACAAAAGGAAACTTATCTACATTTCAGAATTGACAGGTGCTTTTCATAGTGGTGCCCTGAAAAATTATGCATCATGCTAGGTGTTTTTTTTTAGCTGGTATCCTTCACAGATCTGATAATGGTGAACTTGGGCCTCTTTCTGAGGAGTGACTACTTAAGTATACAAATGACGAATCATGAGTATCCACACATGATTCAACAGTCTGTATTTCTGTTACTGTTAAGGTGGCAACAATCTGTATTATTTATTTATTAACACCCATTGAGTACACCTAATTTGGGTCAGCTGGCCCAAAGACCTGTAAATAAAACCCGAGGGCACACAACTGAGAGTTGAGCAACAGCAGGTGTTGCTTCCATGAATTTAGTGAAGAACTCTGAGATAGAGCATCCTAGTTTTTATTCCCGCAAAAGCTGACTTTGAGATAAGAACTTGGGATGTAAGTAATTTATTTAGGAAATGATCCCAGGAAGCACAAATGAGGATGTGGAGGAAGTGGAGAAGGAAAGAAGAAATGCCAATACAAGGTGCATTAAGTGAATTACTGCTGTAGGAAATTGAGCTCCATCTCACTAGGGATGTTCTAAGGAGCCATCTGAACAAGCTTCAAAATTGTCCCACTGTGGAATAGGGAAGCTGGAGTATTTATTAACAGATTCCTGTCTTCATTGTTTGAAAGATGTCCCTGAGAAATAGGGGTGTTAATTCTGTACCTGCTCCCCCCCCCGCCACACACACATACATTTGTGGGCTGAACAAACTCTTGCTGGCTGGAGAAAGTTCTAGACAGAGACACAAGGAGTTGCTAGTTGTTGAGATGGAGCTGCAGGTAAACTCAGAGGTTGGACAAGGGGCTATGTCTGGGGTACCAACATCATATCCTTCATGGGGGTTTAGGATCTTTGATGTGATAGAATATCAATGCTAGGTGTTGACGGCTGTGTAGTGGCGTGGTTAAAGTAATGGGTTTATAAATTCTAAAGGAGGGATTTCCCTTCACCATTATTTTCCCAGAATAAAATAAAATTGATGAAATGCACAATTAGCTGGTCAATTCAGTTGTTTGGTATCCTGTAGACAACTGATTTTCAAACTGTCATCTCCAGGCCAGCAACATCAGTATCACCTGAAATTAGTTATGAATGAAATTTCTCAGGCCCCACCCCAGCCATATGGAATCAGAAACTTTAGGGGTAGGACTCAGAAATCTGTGCCAAACCTGCCAAGTGATCTTGGTAGAGACTAAAGTTTGAGAACTATGGATATAGACAAAACACTGTACTGAGAAACTTAACTTTTATCCCAATCACAGGGCAGCAGGGTATGTATGGATAGAACTTTCTAGTTTCCAGTCTTAGCTGGGATGGACAAATAACTTGATATTTATAAATTATTTCCAATCTGTAAAATGAGAAGTTTGGACTAGTATACTGGTGTTTCAAACTTTTTTTGTAAAGCAGTGGAATACTTTCTTGCAAAGAAATTTTATCTGAAACACCAGTATATAAGGCATATAAAAACAGAGCTCTCTGTTGGGGATAGGCCCAGTACTCTGTCTTCTTCCCTTCCCTAAGGTGGCTTCCCATGCACCATTATGGATCTTTAGGGTTTTAAGAAGTATAGTTTGAGAACCACTGCACTAGAAGATGGAGATTCCTCTGCAATATTATCTAAGGTATCAGACAGACTTAACCACGATTTACCTGATGATGATGACACTGAGGAAGACCTGGGATCACAAACTTTGGGTTCAGACTTTGGCTGTACCCCTACTAGCAGGGCAATCACGAACAAATCACACAGTCTCCATGGCCTCAGCATCCTTATTTACAAAATGACAGTTACTCGAATTCTTGTCGTACCAGTCTTAAAGGGCTATTGAGAGGATCAAATAAAATAATGCATGTGAACATACTTTACAAACTGCTAAATCCTGTTTAGTTGAAAAGGATTATTGTGGGAGAAACTATCCTTCCAGGTAGTTTTCCTTTGTATCTAGTGCCAAAGATAGGTAGAGATAGACATAGAATATATTTAATAAACAGTCTGTGGTTTCTCCCTTATCTTACAGGGATGCAAATATAATTTTCCTTTTTAATTAAAAACCTGCTTACCAAGATGTATCACTTTAAATAAAACGATGCTTAAGCAGAGACTTTAGTTAACCGGTTGAATCATTCTACAAAGCTTGTGAAAGTGATGTTTGGGTAATACTATCTAAAGAGATAATTAGTTTTACTTAACAATTACTGCGAACATACTAATAGAGTCAATGTTGGGATATGTTGACCATAGCATTTATAGCTGCTTGCATATTCAGAAAAATTTTAGTATAACATTAATTGTATTTATTTGGCTTTTGTTTTATTTTGTTTTGTTTTTGGTCAGATGAGTCTTCTGGGAGAGATTCATTCATCCACCACATAGATGCCTGAGAAATATCAAATACCATGTTTTATGGGGCTGCATTTTGCCATCAGGGAAGTCAGGAATAATTCCTTGTGAAACTTTTAGAAGACTATGTACTAGGAATGTGAAATATGGTTACTGGAGTTAGAAGGTAGTCAGATTTAAGGCTTACTTATTTCCAAACTCTCAGGATGGCAAAAGATCGGGATGATGTCTGAAAACTGTCAGTCAGAGAAACACACCTGCCAAAAACTCTCAACAGCCACTTTGAAGGCAGTGATCACCTGGACCTACCAACATTTTCTAAGTGTGCCTCACTTTGCATTTCCTAAACACATTCTTACCATTACCTGGAGCTTCAACCTAACACTGTCGTATTCCAATCAGAACTCTCTGAGGAAGAATCAACACAGACTTGGCAAGAATTTGCTTATAACCACCCCATATTTGAGTCGAGGGACTATCAACATTTAGGAACCTCAGAGCTGGCTAGCAGCCATGGAGCAAGATTCCTGTAAGTGTGCTCATTCACTCATTCAAAAAAGAGGCAGATACCTGAACTTACTATTTATCGGGCATTGTGCTCATCACAGTGAACAACACAGGCCTCTGTTGAGATGGGCAGGATGTGGAGGAGGCAAGCAGCCAGGAGTAGGGGCGGGAAGATGAAGACACACGGAAGGGAGCAGAGAGTGTTTCCAGCAAGACAACAGCACACAGGAAGGCCCCAGAGAGAAAGCACGGCATGTTTTGAAGACTGAAGAGAGTCCACAGTAGGTAAAGTGTAGGTCACATGGGTAGTGAGGTGAGCTGGTGCCAGGTCACGGAAGACCTTGTCAGCCTGGGCCTCCTTTTCCTCATTTGTTTAAAGGTGGGCCCAGAGCAGAGCAGTCCTTCTTAAACTGCTCCACGGAATCCAGGGGGGTCCACCAAGGGACCTCAGAGGGGCTTGGGGATAGGGGGTGGAAGGGAACATCTCTGGTCTCCAACCTCTGCTCCAGTAAGAACAGCTTTGCTAAGATCCATTTCAAATGTTGGGGATCCAAGTAAGAGAGTACTGGGAGACAGGGCTCCATGGATAAACAAAAAAATGTTTGAAAGCCATCAAATCTCCTCCAGCTCTGACATTATTGGATAGTAGTATTCCATGCTGTGCCCCCTGAGACAACACTGTATGTTACTGGGTTGTTGGCCTATTGCCTCCTGAAGAGCAGCCTAATCCTGATCAAAAACACTCAGGGCTGTGATGCAAGCAAAGGTCCTAGGATTTTCTGTCCTGTTTCCCATAGGACTTTTAAACATGGCCCCTGAAATTTCTCCTTTCTCACCTTCATTTTTTATTTCTGAGACAGTCTCACTCTGTTGCCCGGGCTAGAGTGCCGTGGTGTCAGCCTAGCTCACAGCAACCTCAAACTCCTGGGCTCAAGCAATCCTCCTGGCTTGGCCTCCTAATGTGCTGGGATTACAGGCATGAGCCACTGGTGCCTGGTGATCTTGTATTTCTAAGAAGTTCCCAGGTAATGTCAATGGTTCATGAACTTCACTTTGAATAATAAGAGAGAGAATGTGTAATAGACTAGGAATTTCAGGCTTACCTGGGGATAGGGTCTAGAATAAGATGGGTTTTTCCCCACATATTAATGAACATTTATTAAACACTCTCTCTAGTTCAATTGCCTGGAAACACAAAACATTGTTCCATGTTGCAGAATAGCTTCTAAGAACTAGCCAGAGAAATGTTCCATTTCCTCTCCAATTCACCCTCATGGTTCTTTAGAGTTGCACACTTAACATCAGCCACTTCATAAAGTAAATATGCTATGCATTAGGCATAGTGAACAAAGAAGTAAGAGACACTAATTTATGCAGCATTCATTCTCCAACCTCTTAACCCAGGGCACTCTACTAATGGTCCAGGCATCCTTTTCCTAGGGATGGATGTGGCAGCTAATAGAGCTCCTGGTGTGACTTGTCCTAAAACCTTATCTCAACTGTACCAGTCTGTCCTCCAGAGCTCTGGGGAGGGCAGACAGGGTGGTGTAGGTTCTGGAGGAGCTGTGTGAACAGGATGAATATTGCGTGGACCACAGCACGTCTGCTCTGTGATCATGGCTTTGACTTCTCCTAGCGCTCTCACTCCCTCTTCCCCAGCCCCTCCAAGCAGGGCCTGCTTCGCAGATAAGAAAGGAGCTTACTTCATATTGGCTTGTGTATTCATTTAATTTCTCTGGGGGGACAGGGGAAAGGAGAAATATTTGCTATTGTCTCAACTGCTTTATCTAACTTAGATTGGCAGAATTTAGAAATAGCTAGGAACTGAAATGTGCCATTGCAACATTTTTTCTGTTTGTTACTCAATACAAAGCATTTTACCCCAAGACAGTAATGATTTTTTGTGGAAAATCCTCAATAAAATTCTGTAAACCATTCCCCATACTCAGGCTGACATTTTCTTTCATATTCTCATCTCTCAAGGAAGATGATCATAAACCAGACCAGACTTTAGGCAATTTTCTGCAGACTCTACGTCACTTTGAATGACACTTGCTACTTGTGTAAGTGTTCCTCCCTCTTCTTACACACCCAACAGATGGTAAAATACCTGCCCAACCCAAGCCAGAGCTTGCCGTGGACCTTTAGACCCTTGAGCTGAGTGTCAGCCGAATGCTCTGATCCCATTCCCTCCGGTCCTCTTCCCCATCTCCATCTGCGTTGCTGAGGCCCCAGTGTGTCTCACTCAGCAGACCGCTGGAGAAATTACACTATTAGGTTGTTTTAACCACATCATGAACAACAGCTCTGTAAGTCACTGAACCTCCTTTTGTGCTCACTCCCACTCAGACAAAATGTAAACATGTTCATGGTCCGCAGTGTGGTGGCATGTGGTTTCCTTTAACTCAAAGTTAAGGTACCCTTTAGGGTTTCCCATAGTTTCTTTGCAAGTCCCAGAATTGTTATTCGTTTACTCTGAACATGAAAGTGGCTGATGGAGCATCAGCCTTCCTAGCTACAGCATCCTATATTGCGAACATTGATGACTGGGGATTTACGTAGAGTTTACACGAATCTTGAAAACTTTTGAGTGTTATTTGAGCTAGTGTCCTAAGAAGTAACCTGGAGTAAAATCTCAAAGCTTTGCATCAATATTTTCTTTTAGGGACTTCCACTCAAGTCTAAAACATTTTGTGGTCAAACTCTATCATTTTTGACTAACAAAGTTGACTGTAAAATTTTGGCAATTTCCAAGCATTTTTTTTGTTGCAAATTCTTTTGAACCCAGTAACAAATGCTTAGTAGAATTGATAGTTTCGACCACAAGTTTTAAAAAAATAGAAAAACAAAACAAAACCCTGAAAAAAGGAAACTAAAAAGGAAAAAAATAAATTAGTACATTTTCAATGTTCTAAAAACTTATTAAAATATATAAAAGGTATTTTTACTTGCTCTCAAGTCCACATGCTATTTCTTGTCTTAGAAAATTTTAAATAATCTTAATGTAGGAAGTGTCTGACTTTATAAGCCGACAGCTGCCAGCCTATTCAATTCTCTAATTTTATTGTTGGTGAATATCAGCAGACAACATGCGCTCGATACAATGGCTGTTGTCACAACTCAGAAGACAATCTAAGACTCAGCACACTTCCCAAACGCTCATCAATTATCCTTTCATTTTACCAATATATATATACAGTGCCCACTGTGTGTCAGATAATTCTAGGTTTTAAGCCTTAAAATGATGAAAAAGACAGTGTTTCTGCCTGCATGGAGCTTATATTCTAGTAGAGGCTCGAATGTTTGTTAATTGAGTAAGTGAGTGAATGAAAGAGGGTGGTGAGAGGGAGCAGGCTGGGATTGGGCTGGATCATGGGCAAAGCATGACAGCAATATCATGATGGGTCCGTAATAGTGCCTGAGGGCTTAGCCAGAGCCACAAGGAGGTCACATCCAGGTGACCGAGCCAGTTTAGCAACCTTACCCATTTCTCCACATGCATAGACCCTTAAGAAGACCCTGTCTCCACATTCAAGTGCTTGGAAAGTTGTGATTTCACGATCATCCTTCCTTTTGCATCAACTTGCTCTTTAATGTTGCCTCTGCTTATAGTCCTATTCCTTCTTGGCTGGTTCCTCTTCTCTGCCAGGCCGAGCTGCTTTGGATTGATATTTCTTTGGCCTGGCTATGGTTTCTCCTCCTTGCTGTCATCCCCATATACCCTCCTTGGGATTCCTTTTTTTTTTTTTTTAGGAGACAGGGTCTTGCTGTGCTGTCCAGGCCAGAGTGCAGTTTTTTTTTTGTTTGTTTGTTTTTCCCAGAGTGCAGTGTTATGATCATAGTTCACTGTAACCTTGAACTCCTGGGTTTAAGCAATCCTCCCACCTCAGCCTCTGGAGTAGCTGGGACTACAGGTAGAGTAGCAAGGATGACTATTTTATTTTTTTGCAGAGATGGGGTTCTCACTATGTTACCCAGGCTGGTCTTGAACTCTTGGCTGCAAGTAATTCTCCAGCCTTGGCCTCTCAACATGCTGGGATTACAGGTGTGAGACACTGTGCCCAGCCAGGGATCCCTTCTTACCTCTATCTACCTCCCATGGCTATTGGCCCACTATATCCAAATCTGAGCCCAGGTCTAGTTTCTGGGTTGCAGCCTTAGACACTCCCTGAGCTAATGGAGAAATCAGATGCCAGGGAGTGGGGCTTAGCAGCAGCAGTTTTCAGACAGTGGTGGTGCTCAGATCCAGGCAGGCAGCAAGGCTGAGGTTGCAGGGATTTGTCTAGTTTGGCACAGGACCACAACTGGGAGGAGAGACTGGCAGGAGAACGTCAAGGGGTCAGGGATTTAGTATAGGCTGTCTTCCCTGGCAGAGTAACTAAAATGCAGAGCATAATGTTAAGGTAAGATCCAGCCTTACAGATGTTCAAGCATGGCAGGGGCTGGGGCAAGGCTGTAATTTTGAGGGCACATGGGTGCACTCCAAACCCAGGTTTTGCTAGCAGTACTCATTCCAGACCCCATGGCAGGGAGTCCGAAATCATTGATCAGGCATCCTGCTTAGGCCTGAGACTCACAGTGAAGACTGGTTAAAAGCACAGACTTTTGAGAGGGGACAGACTAGGATGTGAATCCCAACCCTGATACTTACTACTTCTGTGCCTTTGGCAAATCACTTCACCTCTCTAGTCCTTAGTCTCCTCACTTGTAAAATGGAGATGGTAACACCTGCCTTACAGGGAAGGATTCAATGAATTTGGTATGACGGTGAGACCTCTTCAAAGAGGAAGGCAGATAAACAAGTCTTTAAGCCTCTTCTAGGGCTTCCTATAGGCCTGAGGCATGAGGGGAGAGGGGACGGCCAGCAGCCCAACACGGGCATGGCTGGCTCTGGTGCTAATGGCAGGGTCTACGGTGGACATTCAGGTACAGCTGCTCAAGAGCAATAACACCCAGTGGGTGTGCTCCCTCCTCGTTCCTGGGGAGTGGTTGGGTGCTGGCTCATTTATCTCTGCCACATGCTCGTGTGTATACATTCTTCTTGTGTTTGCATTGGCTCTGCTGTGAGTGCATAACCTCTCTAGGTACTGAATCTACTTCCTTTAATCTCAAAAAATGTTAACCAAAAGTGAAAAATATACATGTATATAGATCCTGTCCCTGAATCCATTCCACATACCAAAATTGGCCTTAACTTTCATTCGTCTACTTAGACATCTTCAATTGCTCCTTATTTGTAACTGCTTGTCTTTCTAGGCCTTTTGTCATCTGACTTCCACGTATCCAGCCATTCAGCTCCCTTTGCTTCCTAACACTTCCCTTCCCTGTCCCACTCAATCCTGTGTCTCTCCATCACAGCTTGCTCCTTCTCCTCCTCTGCCTTCACCTCCTGTTGCCCCTCTTTGTCCCCTTTTTAAAATCCTACTCTTTCTTCAACCCAGCTCAAATCTCACCTTTCCCTTTTTGACTCCTGGAATCCTTATTGAACTACTTTTCTCTGAACTCCTGTGATACTTAATATGTTAGAATTTATAAGATGCTATCAGCGGAAGATGCACCATTATTTTATATACCATTAGAAAAACCCTTCTAGGCTGGGATGGTGGTTCATGCCGGTAATCCCAGCACTTTGGGAGGCTGAGGCAGGAGGATCGCTTGAGCTCAGGAGTTCAAGACCAGCCTTGGGGGGCAACACAGTGAGACCCCATCTCTGCAAAAAATAAAAAAAATTAGCCAGGTATGGTGGCATATGCCTGTAGTTCCAGCTACTTGGAAGGGTAAAGCAGTAGGATCCCTTGAGCCTAGGAGTTTGAGGCTGCAGTGAGCTCTGATTACATCACTGCACTCCAGTCTCAGCAACAGAGCAAGATCCTTGACTCAAAAAAGAAAAAGACAAAAAAAAGGAAAACCCTTCTAAATAAAATAGCAATCATAGAATATAAAAACAGAACCTTATTTCAGAAATGTTAAGCTGTAAAAATGTGTATCTTAAAATCAATGAAATATGGTAATTATTTAGAGTGCATATTATTCATAATTATATAATGGACATTATTACTGTTTCATAATTGCCTGCTTAATTCTCCAGCTCTCCCACTGGAATGTATACTTCATGAAGACAGACTTCATATCTGGCTCATTCATGGTTGTATCCCCACCCAGCACCCTGCCTGGTACTTAATAAATGATTGACTAAATGGACTTCTAAAGTGAATGAAAAATTTCTTGAAGGCAGAGATTATGTATTGCACCCTTATATGTCTCCTACAGTATACTTATTTTTAAAATTGAGATATAACACTCATGTAGTAAAGTGCATAAATCTTAAGTACAGAGCCTGAAGTCTTTTTTTTTTTTATTATTGGGGGAAAACTACAAAGCATTTACAGTACAATGTTTACAGTCACAATTTGTAGTGAGCTGATTTCCCAAAATATATTACCACTCAAGTTGACTTATCTTGTTACATTCAAAAATCTACTCTGTCAAAGTAGTCCAGAGAG
>CAUYRT010009609.1:0-14034 GCA_963574885.1 Lepilemur ruficaudatus | reverse complement strand
GAATAATGGGTTCAAGCTTAATCCAGGATAATATAAGCGGTGCTAACTCACTGTCATTTCTTAAAATTGAGTAATATTCCATTGTAAACATATACCAAATTTTAACAATCCACTCATGAATTGACGGGCACTTGGGCTGTTTCCACGACTTAGCGATAGTGAATTGTGCTGCCGTAAACATTCGGGTGCAGATGTCTTTATCATAGAATGTCTTATGCTCTTTTGGGTAGATGCCTAATAAAGCTATTGCTGGATCAAATGGTAATTCTACTTTTAGCTCTTTGAGGAATCTCCAAATTCTTTTCCACAGTGGCTGCACTAATTTGCAGTCCCACCAGCAGTGTAAGAGAGTTCCTGACTGATTAACACTACGGTCCTCAAATGGTGGTGATGTTCACCAGGGATTCAGGGATTGGGGGGGTAGACCCACATCTGAGGGATGGGGTGAGCAATATGGAGGGAAGGGGCATGCTTGAAATGTAGTTGGGGAAGGGAATTAGGGGTCTCAAAAAGGGGAAGGAAATCCCCTAAAATTGGGTTATGTGAATAGCTGTACAACTTGGTCAATTTACTAATAATCATTGAATTGTACACTTAAAATGGAGTAAAGACATGATATGTAAAAAAATAAAAAATAAAGTTCATCTTCAAAAAAAATGACAAAAAAAAGAAAGAGACATTGCTATTTTATTTATATGTCTCAAGTATGTGGGTTATCAAAGGTTATAAGAACCTTAAGTGGTTACCTAAGCCTCCAAAGCTGATAATTTAATATTTTGTTGAATTCTAGGATACCTGCCTCTTTTCAGGTGACAGTAGTCAATTGCTTGAATATTCTTCAGCACTTATGATGTGTCAGTGTTTGGTGCCATTGCGTGTTGAGGAGGAGATTGTGGAAGTAGAGTAGTGTAATAAGATTTTTTATTTAAAACCTGCTTCTAAGGTGATTATAATTTCAAAGGAAAAAAATATGACTGTAAGAATTGATATTCAATGCAGAATAGTGGAGTCTGGGTGTCAGATAAATATTTAAAATGTATGTATTGTTTTACATAATCATTAAGCACTTTCTTAAAAGTGATTTTAAAAGCCCTAATTTTTTTTTAAAAAAAAAAACGCTATTCTGGCCATCACATTTACAATATGAACTAATATTTGAGACATAAACCATGACTTATTTTTAATGACTGACAAAATGTGTGTCACTTCACTTGAGCTGTAAATCAGAACATTTAGCAATGTTAGTTGTCCTTACTCTTCTGTAACCCTTGAAATAAATAGATCTTGGTCATTTCAGGTACTTTTCTCTAGGGTCTAGCTACCAAGCACAAACTAAAGTAATACCGATCCAATGCCAGTTACAAAGTCTTAGGGAAATGATTCTGAACTTTTCTCCATAAATTTATAAAGGCTGCTTTTGTCTAATCCATAAACTTTAAGAAAGGTTGAAGAGGCAATGCCTGTTTTTCAAAAGCCAGGGTTGCAAAGTGGAAATGTTTTCTTGTCTAGTTTAACCAGCGTTTTGCCTTGTTTATATGGTTCTGTGTTCGTAGGAAACGTGGTGGGGAATACCTTTCTATTCTAAGTATAGATAAGACTATTTATGACCAGGGATAATTCATACCCTGCAGGAACATAAATTGTTTGGTTTGGTTTGGTTTTGGAAGGTTAGGTTTAAGGATGGCAGTGAAGGCCGTGTTTGCTAAGAAAAGAAGAGTTAACCCTAACCCTAACCTCTAATCCTTCAAGGCTCCTGATGAAATCATTTATGGAGTGAGAAATTCATTGATGGGGAGGAGAGGTCACAGTACCAGAAAGTACTAGTAAATTCAGAAATCAGCCTGCTCTTTTTACTAATTTCTGTCCACCCCTTATTCAAATAGTGATGGAAGGAGGTCAGATAAGTAGCACCTTGTCCCCTTGTTAGCTCTACTCATCATTGCCTTTGGAGACACCCCACACTCTCTCCCTCCCCTTCCCCTAGTCTAAATCTAAAAATGGAGATCAGGGAACTATCAATCCTTCTCCAGTTTCCCTGCCCTGCCCCAACTCCATCAGCCTTCCCCTCTCCCTCTCCACTGAGGAGCTGCCTCATCGCATCCCTTGGATTTGTTCTCCCCTTACAAAGAAGAACAGGGCTAAGAGCAGGTAACAGGGGCCCAGGTCTCTCTGTCTTTATCCCAGGACTCCTAAGGCTTTTGCTACACAAGCTCCTTCCAGAAACAGCAACTGAGCTGCTTGCTCCTGCTGTTGAGCCATAGTGGAAACCTTCCTAGGAGAGGGTGCTTTGTTTACCCACTCTTAGCTTCCCTGCTCTTCCTAGATTTCCTGACTTCTTACCTACATCATTTAGTGTTCACTGCATAGCAAACCACTCTAAACCTTTGCTCTTTATTGGCTCAGGTTTCCATGGCTCACATGGATGTGTTTTTCTGTTCTGGGTTGGCTCAGAAGGAAGTAGGTGATCCTGATGGACTCAGTCACTCCTCTGGGGCCTAGGATGAGATGAATGAGTTGGCTGAGTGGGTTCAAATGTCTGCGTTTCTTTTCTCATGGAAGAGGAGCCTAGATTGGTCTTCCTTGAGTGGCAGTCTTAGGCTTTGGCAGCACAAAAGGGCAAGTACCAATACACAAGTGATGTTCAGGCCTCTGCTTGCATCACATTTGCTAGTGGATAAAATGCTAAAGCAAGTCCCTAGTCAACCTAGCGTCGGGGGGTGGAAAAACAGACTCAACCTCTGATGGGAGGAGTGACACAGTCCCCTTGCAAATGGGTACAGATATTGGAAGAGGAGTGTAGCTGTTTTTCAGTTTAACACAGTGGAAGAGAAGAAAGGTTCTGGCTTTATCAATCTTATCTCCCTCTTAAACTTTTATACCTTCTCAACCTTCAATTGAGGTCCCAAGCTGAAGTCAGAAATCAGTGACTTCACTAACGAATTGTTCTTTCTTGTCTTTAAAACATAGCACTTTAAAATTAATCTAGACTCTTCCTGCCATATCACATATCTTCTTTTTTCTTTTTTTCTCAGTATGTCCAATCGTTTTGCCTTAAATTGTTTTTTGAAAAATTAAATGTCCATTTAAAAATTGTAATCCTCATTTATATTTTTTCTGAATATCATACTTTCAAATACTTTATTTGCCTTTGTTTTCGATATTTGTGATCTATCAGTGTTATTTATAAAATGTGTTATATATTTGGACAGGCACGGTGGTGAGCACCTCTAGTCTCTAGCTACTCGGAAGTCTGAGCCCAGGAGTTCAAGGTTACAGCTATGATCTATGATCAGGGCATTGCACTCCAGCCTAGATGACAGCATGAGACCTTGTCTCAAAAAAGAAAAAAAAGTGTTGTATTTGTATAGGACATGTTCTCCCTTTCTTTTCTTTTCCTTTCTTCTGATTGTTTTAAACAAAGAGAGTTATGTTATAAGAACAGGGCCCATGTTGATCCATGCTTTTCTCTAGACATTTCTCTGAGCCCGATACATTGTTGTTTATCACTATCCTTTGTTTGTAGCCAGGTTTGAGGCCATGTTTCAGTTCTCACAAACAAATCAATTTGAATTAATTTGCCAAGTAGAGTTAACGAGGCATCGTATGAATTCGAGACATACTACAACTACTGCATTCCCTGAGGTTATTTCTTCTCTGGGAAAATTTTGATTCATGTACCATATTGCAATAGTGTATATCTGACCTTTGAATCTTACACTAAATGATGCGTGGCTGCCAACTGGTTTATTTTTTGAAAAGCCTTGGAAATGGCATGCAACCAAAAAAAAAAAGAAAAGAAAAGAAAATAGGAGTATAGAAAATTCTTTAATTAATACCTTTGTGCGGAGAGGGTTGTCTTAAAGATCTACAGTCTCTGATGATTGCCTAGGCCAGGGGTTCTGTTTCCATTGACGTTAGAACAGAACATTGATGTTAGCAGAAGTTTGAGAAACATCGAAATAGGAAAAATGTATCTCTTAGATGACCTTAAAATTCTGGGTTTCATCTCTTAAATTATAAACTTTAAGTTCCAGTGAACTCTACTCCCAGAAATGGTATTTGTGAAATTATGAAACAAAAAAACATTTGCTTAAGAAAGACCTCAATGGCTATCTGAACACCTCCCACTGCCCTGCAAACACATCTTCATCTGTGACCAACAGATTCTTTAGCAAAGAGAGTTTCCTTTATACTGGAAAGACTGATACAAACAAAATTAGGAAAGTCAGTCTTCCCACCCTGCTCAGAAAGGTAAAGAAATGATAATAGAGTTCTTCAAAGGAGCTCAAACTTCTGGATCTTTGATGATAACCTCTCAAGGTGCTTACAGAATGTGAATGCCAAGCCCTTGTTAATCTTCACTCAGAAATAATTATTAATAATAGGAGACAGTCAGAATAGAAAACTAGCTTGGGAAAAAGTGTCCTAAATTTTACATTGTATAAAAGGATAGATCTATTCAACTTAGGACTGATATCTAAAAATTCTCAAGTGCTTCATTTAACAGAAAAGTTGGTACACATGGAACCAGATTCAACAGAGATTCCGGTGATGTCTGGGGACTAACATGGGCTCATCAAAACAAATCTTACCAAACTAGTGTAAATTTCTTTTGGATAGCATTAGCAATTGGCAGATGAGGAGAATGTTACACGTACAGTGCATGGTGTATCTTCATTTCCCTAAGAGAGCATACTGTAATACAAGGAGAACTGTGAAAGAATCTTATGGAGATCTGCCTGTGTTTGCGATCAGACGAAGTTACTCTGTGTATATTGCTATGCAACAAATTACCCCACTAAGTTTTAGGGTAAACTTAAATAATAAAAGTAACATTTATTATCTCAAAGTTTCTGTAAGTCAGAATTTGCTAGCAGCCTAGTGGAGTGGTTCTGGCTCAAGGTGTCTGATGAGTTGCAGTCAAGATATCGACGAGGGCTGCAGTCATCTTAATGTTATCTAGGCCCAGAAGATCTGATTACATGAGAGATCATTCACATTGATGTTGACAGGAAGCTTCAATTCCTCTCTGGCTATTATTGTCTGGATGTTTCTTTCTGGCTGTTGTCCTCTCGGGCTCAGCTCCTTACCACGTCTCCATAGGGCTTCTTAAGTGTCCTCGTGACATGACAGTAGCTTGCTCAGAATGAGTGGTTCGAGAGAGGGAAAAGAGAGAGTCTCGGTGCCTTTTACGACTTGTTCTCTAAATCCACACACTGTCTTTTCTACCGTATCTTATTCTTTAGAATGAAGTCACTAAGTCCAGCCCGCATTCAAGTTTGGAGTACAGAGAGGAGTTTAAAAGCATTTGTAGATAATTGGAAGCTGTATCCAAACCCTCCCATTCTGTAAAATTTTCAGGGACTAGAATAAATGCACGAAAGATACGCTTATTAAATTTGCAGGTGACAAAAGCTAAAAGAGGTAGTTAGCTTTTACAAGAAACAAAAAACCTAGAGGTAAACATTTTCTTTCAGGTTTGAATGCTATTATGAAACAAAAAAAGAATACAATTAATGGGATATAATTAAAGTTCTGCTTTGAAGTTCACAAAATGCATTTCTTGAATGCGAGATGGCCCAATCTTTTTGGGAGGCAATTCAATTGGAAACTTATTTGGGTTTTAATTGAAAATAAGCCTAATATGTGGTTGCGCTGTAATGTGGTCGTTTAGACAACTGTTGCAAACTAGTATACTAACCAGGCCATGGATGGGCGGTGCATGGAACAGTGATTGCTACTTTCAGATCTCTTGGAAATAATATATTAATTTGTAGGCATGAGGTTCAAGGTTGGCCTAAAAGACCTTATAATTTATAAACACCAGAGATTCCATAGGGTCTAAACAGAAGGATTACTATAGTATAAATTTATTCTGGCATCAGAGATGTTACTAATGGTGTGACTTTCCTGTTTATGGGGATGAAAATGCTCCTATGTGCTGCCCAGCGAAACTGTCCTCCCAAACCTCCTACTGGTCCTCTGAGCAGCGTCGTGATGGCACACATGTATGTTCAAATGAACAGAACTTTTTTAAAATCAAATATTCTAGCATTCTTGCTTGAGAAAGCTTGAGTTAGATGTCCTCTACTTAGAAACGAAGACAAACATGAGAGGAATTAAAGGAGATGGAGATGAGGAGTGGGAGGAAGAGGGTGGATAGAGAGAAATAAAAGAAACCAACAAGATTAAAGAGAAACAGGGAGATCACACAGAGGGTGGACATGCAGGAATGCACAGATCATGGGGAAGAGTGAGCCCCAAAATAACACTGTGGCTTTTGCAAAGAGGAAATGCGTGATAAGGGGAAAGGCACCTGGGGAAATCTTGAAGTGATCATATGTCAAATAGCCAAAGAAGGAACATTAAAGCTCTCTTTTGAAAAAGAAATTTGAAAATATTTGACACTGAAAATTGGGTAGGGAAGTAATTCCTGTCGAGTTTGCCTTCTTTATAGTTTAACTCTTCTGAGTCAGGTGCTTGTTATAACAATAACAGCAATAGTAAAAAATCATGTATTGAGGGTTTATTACGTGCCACATGTTTTGCTAAGTTCTTTGTATACATTTCCTGCATTAATTCTCACAGCAATCACACTGCGGTTATTATTATAATCCCCATTTTATATATGGCAAAACTAAAGGAACCAGACAAAATCCAGATGTTGAAATCAACTAGTCTAGCTTCAGTGCATATTTGAGAATAATTACAGAGGGAAAAAAGTGGCAACATTTGAGGAAGGAAAGCAAGTTTTATAGTCAGTTTACGTTTTGTTAATTTATAGCATTCCATTTTTTAAGAGTGGCTCTTAAATAAAGACTTGGTGCTAGGTAGACCTATCATATTGATGAAAGCACCATTAGATATTGCTTGAAAATACTCTCTTAAACTATGGAAATGAATAAAGATGTTGCAATCACATGAGCCTGGTTTTATTAATCCATCTGGGATTGAAAGTATCCTTGATGCATAAGGAGAAGTGAGGAAAAACTGCAGGAGAAATGAGCTTCAGGAGGAGAGTTAAGAAGGGCCTCAGCATGCAAAGGAAGGATAGGGATTGGTGATATATGTTCCAATTATTGCCTCAAGATAAATCATCTTTAGTATAATAACACATCAACAGAAATGGCTGTTTGATTTAGGCTTAGGATGTAAAAGAGAAGTTCAGTGGTAATGTGTATGCACAAAACGTGTCTATTCAGCCAGCAACAAAAGCCAAGGAATAGGGAAACGGTCACTTGGGTAGCTGGACCTAGTGCCCCAGGGTTATATCCCCAGCATGGCCCCATTCCCATCCCATAGCCTATAAAATACTTGAACATGAGGACTGAAGAAGACTGAATATCTACAGCCACATTAGTGAGAGAACACAGGCAGAGACTAGAGCTCAGTGAAAACATCAAGACTAGAAAAGGTTCTGGAAGGCTCTCTAGGCTCGGATCCCCCCTCCACCCAATACTCCCTAACCCTTTTCATTGGGAGAAAGTACTTTCATTTTGTAGCCTTAGAAATGTGTTAGGGAAAGATCCTGAAAATTAAATCATGCACTCTCTCAATGCCCAATTTCTTTTTACTCCCCATGAGCTAAGCTCTTGCCTGTATTATTACATTTAATTTGCATAAAATCTGCAACATAGATATTGTCTTTTTTATGAACAGATGAAGAAACCAAGACTCGTATAGATTAAGTAAATTATGAGGTTGGATTTGATCCAAAGTTTGACTGACTCCGTAACCAATGCTCTTTTAAACTCACGTTGGAGCCATCTTTGCTTAAATAGCTTCACTCGTATAGCCTTGAGATGGTAGATTCGTACTATGTGTTTGATACAGGAAAGAAATGATAATATGTCTGTTCGTGTATATTTTCCATTTCAGCACATACCCAAAAGACATGTAGAAGTGAGTTTTATCGGCTAAGTTAGGATATTCTTGGGTGATTCACATTGCTTTCCAGAGGTCAACATCTCATCACTTAGGAGAAAGGTGGTTCTCCCTGGCTCAAGAAACCACTTAAGCGAGTCTGAAAAAGCTCCCTTGCTTAATAATGCCCTTGTGCTCTGGGTCTATTAATTCACTTCACCCAGCCGATCAGTTTTCTGTTCCAAGAGATTAATTTCTTTACCTTGGCACACTAAAGGATCAAGGCTCACAACATATAAATAGCTCTTTTTTCTTCAGCCCCAAGGTGTGTTGTAAGGATTAATGAGATGATGCTTATAATTGCATTTTGAGCTCCTTGGTCAAAGGCACTTCATAAATACAAGATATTAGTTCTTTGCTGAGGTTCATCTATCAATTACAAGCGGCCAAACATTCTAGATGCCCTCTGGGTAGCACAACACCTCCCTCTCTGATTCTAAAAGAGTCGGTCTGAGGCAATGACAGGAATGTACTAGAGGCAAGCTCAGGGTTTCCCCAGTCCCTTTCTTTTAGTGTCATATATTTTTCAGAAAGTGTTCTTTGGGGACAGAGACGTGGCAAGAACCTCTGAACTGCCCTACTACTTGAAGGCAGCAGTACTACTACAATCGATTTTCTTTTGCCTCTGGCTCTATTACATAGCATTCATTTTTTGACTGTTATTAGACTCACAGTCTGATTTTTTTAGTGTCAACAAAGCAATAAAGAAAACTTTTCCTTCCTTTATTTCAGGGCTCAAAACAAAATGCAAAAATACCTCTGGCATTAATTTTTCACAGATGAATGTTGTAACGATACTCCTGTTAGCACATCCACGTGCTTGACAACATTTCAAATGGTATTAATAGTCTACCTACAAGAAAGTGCTTTCTGCCAGCCTGGTGCAAATTGCTAGACCCTTTAAGCCACTCTTCCTTAACTTAGGAGCAGTATATCATCATTACCTGTGGCTGGACCAAGAAATCACATTTTTCAATGCCTGAATTGCTCTTTTACTTTCAGTGGCTTTAGAAACCCACTTTGTTTTGGAAATGGGGTTAGCTGAGTATATTTTAGAAGATATAGAAAAATAAAAAGCAATAGCTAGGAGATTTAGAAGATATTTAGGATGTTACATTTTCTATGGTCAGTTGATCTTCACAAGATAACTTCTGTGGGACCAAATAGGATATGGTCATCTTTTGGATGAAGGTCTGATGAGGTTGTGAGGCAATGGAAGCATACCATGGAACCAGTGTGCTTCTTTTTGATCATTAGAAAGAGTTGAATCATGTTAATAATAATAGTTTAAATAAATTATTTTTCATATCCCAGGTTCTGTATATACTCCTACTTCCTATCATTCCATACCAAGTCCTGTGGTGATTGGGAAACGGACTGAGGCTAAGTGACTTGCCCAAGGTCACACAGCTAAAAAAATGGTAAAGTTGGAACTCAAAATCAAATTTGTCTCCAAACGCCATAGTCTTAACTCCTGTATTATATTGATTACAGCTTTAAGAAAATTAATATAACTTCTAATGAATAGCACCTATATTTGGACCAATAAAGTATAACAACAGTATAAATGTTATTTTCTGCGCTATACAAGAGTTCTCTGTACACGTTTTCACTTGGAAGAATTTTTACTCCTTTGGGACTGTTAACAGATTTCAAGTCCTCACCTTAAAGAGGGATTGGTGTATATTGGGGACCTATTGAAGGATAGGGGTCAGTTTGCTTTCCTTGTCTTACCTTCCTCTGTTCCTTGTTTCTTTTCTTCTAAATAGATTCACCCAAATGTAGGAGATGTGAGGTTGACACATAAAGGCTGGAACTATGGATATGAACCAGTTGGGCCTTAATAATTTCACCTGAGAGTGTTCTGTTCTTCACAGTATTATAATTCAACAGTTCATGTGCATGTTATATATGTCTCCAGGAGTTGAAATACTTGATAGTGGAGCCAATAGTCCAAATGAAAATGACCATGAGAGGCCAATTATATAATGACCTCAATTCCTTTTTAAAAATAGATAGGAATAAACACACACACACACACACACACACACACACACACACACACTTATTTTAAATAGAATAAAATGTGACTAATATTTTTTTCTAAAATCCAGTCCCATGTAGGTGAGTATCAGATCCATAGAAGTAATTTAAAAACTGTTTATTTGAAGATTTTTTGTACAATTAATAGATTTCTAAGTGTGATTAAGAACTGCAGTCATGACATTTTCTTTTGTCTAATTAGTAATAGACACGTGACTCCTTTCAATGGCATTATGAAGGAACCATTTCATAAGGCCATTCTTTCCTGAGTATAGCATCACTTTCTGTTGAAGAATTGATTTCACTCTTTGTTTAAACTTACATGCTCATTGCTATATGAAATGTACAATGGAATACCACTAAGAACTTGACAAGAATGTATATGAATTTGGTGAGGTTTGTTCAGCTGTCAGAATAGTCCTGTGTATGAATCCTTCTATTTAGAAGGTTGTTTGTTCTTCAATCAGTTTAGCAAATGGGACTGGGGCAAATGAACTCATTCTCATGCACATGTTTCTATTAACAAAACAATTCTTGCTAATGTTTGAGATAAATTAAAATAAAAACCAACAAGAACATGAAAAGAGACTAAGAACAATGTTAATGTGGCAATTTAAACCAATTTGGTTTTCCAGATGACCTTCCATCTTTTACAACCTTTAACACCATGAAAGATCACTATCCTTAGTGCCAGATACTGTCAATCTGGTGTGGACAACTTAAAACTTTTTTCTAAACATCTTTAAAGCTGAGGTGGAGAAGAATGACTCTCTGTCCCTTTCAGAAGGCTCTAAGGTTGAATCATGGCTATGCTGTCCTCCTCCTCACGTCACTGATTTGCTATCCAACGCAGTTACCTCTTTTTCTAGCCTATGTTATGTCCCAAAATAATTTTCCATGGTGTTTCATGTTTAAAAGACAGTGGATGGTGAGGGTGGAGACGCTTAGGAGGACCAAGAGCCCGATGTATTTAAAGGAAGTAAATTAATACTACTTCTTAATTAATTAATTTGGTGCATATTGAACTCTGGCAATTTGTAATTTGGGTTACTTCTGATTTTGCCCTGCATTTTACTAAGAAACTTAGCCTGATATGTGCTATTGACTTCACTAATCTATTCCACAGTGAGTAGAATGAAGGTCATTACTATATTGAATGTTGTAGCCAACAATGCCAGATACAGAAAACCCAAGTAATATTAATAGAATATATTCAAGGTAAATCTGGCACAAGCCAATTGCTATTTCTCAGTATGGTATTCCTCTGTGGCTAGAGGATGAATAACACCTTCTATGATATCTGTTACCTGTACGGTGGCATTAAGAGTTATACATATAGGTTCTTTTCAGAAAAACATGTGCTCCTTTTTTATGAAAACATCTGAAAATTTACCCCACTTTATTTTGGGTTAATAGGATTTTGTAGCAAGATTTACCAAGGAGGAACATTATAATGATCTCTAATTGGTAGCAATATTAATAGGTAAAACTAACTTTTTCTACAGTGGGCTTATTGAGGCACCAAAAAGTTAAGTTGCATTTCTGCTTTTCCTTTTTGCCTGCCCCATCCCGTTTGTTTTCTTTGAGAAAAACCTTAAATTATCCACTGTAATCCAAAACTGTTATTCTTTCTATTTATTACATTTTATTTTTTGACCTGTTAATAAGTTATAGTTCAGGCCAGCTAGATATGGTCCCATAATATAGGCTGGAAGCAGATCCATAGCTGCTTGTTTGGTTTTGTTTGTTTGTTTGTTTTTGTTTTTATGGGTTTTTGTTGTTGTTTGTTTTAATTTCTAGACATTAAGAATAGTAAATAAGCTTCTTAGAATAATTTGTTCATAAGATAAGCAAATGGGGAACCTTGCAAACATCCCCCAATATTGTTACGCTTTTTCCAACCTATTCCTCCCCCACACATATGGACAGCAGGTACCAAGTACCAGTTTAGTCACATGTGTGATCTTCTCAGCCAATAATAACTTGTGTATGGAGATGGGCCTATGATTGAAATGCTAAGGCATGGCTCTATTCACTTTATTTGATGCTATGTGCAATTCTAATATTCTCTATGGCTTTTAGATTTCTTTGTAAATTGTTTCCAAGCCACCTGCTTTGAGATTTTTCCTTCATTTTTAATATCAGTAATTTGGAATGGAGTTCCGTAGGTTGCAATATAGGGCTATGAATCAGAAGTAAGGAATTTCAATTCATCACCAATTTATGCTAGATCAATGTGAGGTTGGTTGATGAGATAGAACAGTTCCCAAAGCATGGCTTCATTATTTTGTTATTTGAAGCATATTCATTAGGGATGTATCTCCACAGTACCACTCTCCAAGTCTGTCCTAATTAGAGAAACCATCCAGGAGTGGTAATAGCAGTTACAAAAGGAAGAGGAGAGCATGCTAGCAGTTAAAAGCATCATGTGTGAGCCTCAAAACTAATTAAATATTTCATACTTGGAATAAGTATCCCTACCAGGCTTTATGAATGGATGCTTGTTCAGGAAGGACCTCTCATAGGAAGAGAGGAGTGAAAGAAACAGACAGAGAGAGAGTAGGTAAACACAGGAAGTCAATGCCTATTTGTAGTAATAAAATGTAAGTGCTCAAAAGTCTACAAATGCTATGTCATTATATTTATAATTACCTTTATTTCTGGATATTTACTTTGTGTTTCCCTCTTTTTAGCAAATCTGGAAAAAGAGGTAGTGATAGACAGACTCATATCTACTGCTTTATCTCTTTAACATAGGTGGTGAGATACCAGTGCCTCCTTTATGGAATAAGTCTCATTGGCCATCAAGGCTTAAATTATCTTCTTTGATTTCACCTGGCCAGAAGGTAGAACAGTTGCAAGCACTTAAGAGGAGAATAAGGAAGGACAAGGGCCCTAGGCTTCTAATGAAAATATAGCATAGTGGTAGTGGATCATATATGACTGAGAAGCTGGGGACCCTCCCCACATTATGAAACTGATCTGGCAGGTGAATTACTCCAAGGAGACCTAGTGCCTCAGTTGGTCCAGTTAACGTGTGGTTGAAGTGAGATGGACAGAGAGTGAAGGTAAACCGGTTTCTATAAATGGCCAAACCTCTTACCGATTCCTATTCCAAGCTACGTTTCCAAAACATGATGGAGCACAGCATAGCTAAGACTAACCTGAGCTCTAAACCTATCAACCAAGGGCAGAGTGACTTCAACTCCACCTCTACTAAAGATAAATTGATATCTCTCTCTAAAAACTTCATAAAACAAACCAAAAACCTAGGATGTTTTTTTAATGATTTATTGACTTTTCAGATTGTTTTTTAAGCTGTTTTTTAAACTTTAAAGGCAACACTGATAATGAACGCTTCCAAATGGTAAAACAGAAAATCCCCTTCAAATATAACCGGCCCGTAGAGGAGTGGCTGCAGGAAAAAGGTAACCGTCGTTAAAACTTTCATTTTAAAATCATTTGATTCTAAACCCTCATTTTTAAAGCCTGCAAATAAATGTTCCTTAAATGATAATCGCCTGCTGCATAAATGACTGTTTTAATTTTCATTATAATTTGTGTCAGCTTCCACATGCCATATGTTGATAAATCATGCTATAATACATTGCCATTAAAATACAGTTAAAGGGACTAACATCTAGCCTGCTATCAGCGTGACAACCACAAACAAGAAATTCCAGGAACCTCTAAAAAAGAAATGTATTATGGCAATTTAACCACTGCATGACATTATTTGTTAATTTCTTTTAAATTACCTCTTACACCAAAGCTTTCTAAAGAATTTTGAAAAGTATTTTTTAAACTTACACGTTGAGGCTGTTTTGGCTTTGCTCTTTGGTAGAATGGTTAACAACAACAACAAAAAAATCATAGATGGACTCTTGTAACTTAAACTGCTTAAAACAAATGTTATAAGGGGAGTGATTTTTTTTTTTAACATTTGTTCTTAAACAAAAGAATGGGAAAGATGAATTTTGCCTTTAAATTCAAACCTACAGAGGCAAAATTATTTTATAAGAGATTAATTGTGTCCTAGCTGCTGACTGAAACTAAATCAAAACAAAA
>CAUYRT010009607.1:0-88169 GCA_963574885.1 Lepilemur ruficaudatus | reverse complement strand
TTGACTTTTGTGTATGGTGTGAGGTAGGGGGATCAACGATTTTTTTCTCTTAGAAATCCAATTAATCCAACCATTTTATTTTTTTTGAGACAGAGTCTTACTCTGTTGCCTGGTCTAGAGTGCCATGGTGTCAGCCTAGCTTACAGCAACCTCAAACTCCTGGGCTCAAGTGATCCTTCTGCCTCAGCCTCCCAAGTAGCTGGGACTACAGGCATGCGCCACCATGCCCAGCTAATTTTTTCTATATATTTTTAGTTGGCCAATTAATTTCTTTCTATTTTTTAGTAGAGATGGGGTCTTGCTCTTGCTCAGGCTGGTTTCAAACTCCTGACCTTGAGTGATCCTTCCACTTTAGCCTCCCAGAGTGCTAGGATTACAGGTGTGAGCCACCGTGCCTGGCCAATCCAACCATTTATTTAAAAAATTATTCTTTACATATCACACTGCAGTAGTGCCCTTGTTATAAATCAGGTGACTTATGTGCAGCTCTGTTCCTGGACTCTCAACTGTGTTCCATGGATCTATTTGTCTCTATTTACACCAAGATCACATTGCCTTGATTACTGTTGCTTTATAAGTTTTGATATCTGATAGTACAAGTTCTTCAGCTTTCTTCTTTTTCAATTTTGTCTTGATTATTTTTGACATTTCGCATTTCCATATAAATTTTAGAATTAGCTTACTAATTTTCACAAGAGGAGGAAGGAAGGAAGGAAGGAAGGAAGGAAAGAAGGAAGGAAGGAAGGAGTGGGGAGGGATAGTGGGAGGAAAGGAAGAAAAGAAGGAAAGAGAGAAAAAACTTGGTGGGATAATTGATCAGTATTGCACTGAGGCAATAGGTCAATTGGAGAGCATTAATATTTGTACAGCAATTTACATGATATATCTCTTCATTTCTTTACATCTTTAAAAACTATTCTCTGCAATGTCTTTCATTTTTATGCATTGGTCAAGTGCATATTTTGCTAAATTTATTTCTATCAAAGTGTTTGATTTTTCAAATGCTGTTATAAATCGTATCAAATTTAAAATACTATTTTTCAATATTTGTTGCAAATATGCAAAAATATAATTGACTTTTGTATAATATGTTGACTTTAGATTCATTACTTTAGCTGAATTTACTTACTCATTCTAATAATTCACCTGTAGATTCTATGTATGCAATCATGTTCACAGGTTCATGTCTTTTCTAAACCTTACGTTTTGAAATTTTTTTTTCTTGTCTAAATTACTCTAGCTAGAACCTCCAGTACAATGTTAGATAGAAGTGGTGAGAGTGAACATTCTTGTCTTTTTCCTGATCTCTCTTCTATTAGAAGCTTTCCGATTTCATGATTAAACATAGAATTATTAGATATAACCTTTACAGATTAAGGAGTTCCCTTCTAGCCCTAGTTTGGTGAGAATTATACTTTTTATCATGACGAAGTACTAAGTTTTATCAAATGTTTTTTATTAATCTTTTGATATGGTCATGTGGTTTTCCTTCTTTATTCTGTTACTATGGTGAATTATACTGATAGATTTTAAAGTGTAAGACCAACATTGCATTTTTAGAGGAAACTTTTCTTGGTCATGATATTTGATCTTTTTGATATATCTCTAGATTTGATTTGCTAATTTTTTGCTTAGGAGTTTTATATGTATGTTACAGAGAAAGATTGGCCTGTAATTTTCCTCTCCAAATTTTTAATAATATTGTCTTAATATTTTTTTAAAATGTCTGTAAGGTGTAAGAGAATGCCAACTGAAAGGTATACAGTGTGCTGGTAGTTGAAAGCAGGAGAAATTATAACTGATTGGAAGTTCAAGAGGGACTTGAAGTGGTACGTATTTGAGATAAACCTTGAAGGAAAAGTAGAATGTTGACAGTGTAGATAGAAAAGGTATTTTTGGCAAAAGGGAAACTTGGAAATAGTCACTTTATAATGCGTACCAGAGAACTGGGGGAAAATGAGATGGTCTGGACTATCATAAGACTTGAGTCATAGACTGAGAAAACACCAAATATATATATATTTTCAGTATTTTGATATGTTCAATATTTGGTAAACATGAGAACAATGTTGAGGAAAGACTCCAAGTTTTCCAACCTGGTGATTGGGAGGATGGCGAAGACATTTGCAGAAGAAAAAGGCAAGAGGAAGAGAAATGTAGACTTCATAGGTCCCAGCATAAAACTGAAGGCTGGAGCCAAGTCAGTGAATGAGCTGTCAAGGCAGAGAACAGCACAAGGACATCATCGGGTTGAGCCCAGAACCATAGACCTTATTCCTTTTAAGGAGTAAGGCACAAGGGGAATGTGGGGCCCCGGCCACTGAGAGAGCAGACCTTCCAGTGGGGCAGAGTCCATTGCATCAGACTCTATAGAGCAGCCAAGGGAGGAGGACCAAGAAAGCTATAGGTCTTGGCATGCCGGAAATCACTGCTGACCTTCATGATGTTTGCAGAGACAGTAAGTGTGGGTGTCCAGCGGAAGAGAGAGAAGAGAGAGCTTCATTCTGAGGGGCATGCTTTTCCAAGCTGTGCAACCCACTCTGTCTTTCATTTGGCAATTACTTATTGGCTCCTTCTGTACGCCAGGCACCACACTAGCACTCATTCATTACACGGTGGTGAACAAAATAGACATGATCCCTCTCCTATTGAGCTCATATCTAATGAGGAGCTAAACATCAAATAAACATAAAGAAATAATTTAAAATGGTGATTAGTGCTTAGGGAGAAAGAAGAGGGAATTATGAGAGAGAATAAAAGAAGGAGGCTGATTTAGATTGCAGAGAGGGATCAGGAGAGCCTGACCATGGGTGACACTCATGGGGCAAATGTGGACTGTGACAGCATTAACGTAACCACCTAAGCTGCCCGAGTGCCTCCTTCAGGGGCCACGTTCACGCAGAAGTTCTAGAACTTACAGGGCACCCCAACTCCTTAACTTCCTGTAATACCCAGACCTTACTCCGCATCATGTGCCTGTCTTCAGGAGATAGAGAAATCGATCTGAAAGCAGAAACCACCACAAATCAAAAGAAAAGGGGAAAATTTGTAGTTTGAGGCCAAATTTTCTTCAGAAGGACCCAGGGAAGATGAATCTACCAATGTTAAGTTATAATATTGGGAGATTATGAAGGCTAATATGATTAATTGTAATTATCATTTATAATGTATACTCATAATGATATTGCTTCTAGAACATCTTCATTATCTTTCACTTTTGAAATGCTTGGGTTTCCCAGCAGACTGGAGAAGGGGCTTTTATTAGGCCCAGATCATCAATCCAAACCTTTTAAGGTAAGGGTGTTGCTACCTCAGAAGCCAAAGAGACATTTCCTAGCATGGAAAGAAAGCACTAAATAGTCATTAGCTTCTTCCATCTGTTTACCAGCCCTCCTGTCATTGGGGTTCGACTGGCCTCAAAATTAACACTCTTCTCTATTTGTCCATCACGAGGCCTAACACAGATTGTGTTCTCAAGTGGCCTCAGGCAGGCCGTGCCAGAGCTAAGTTCCTGGGGAAAAACACGTCTAAGTTGAATTTGGTTTATCCAGTTCCATTTGAAATGAAGCCTGTGTTTAAAAGAAAGCCATACTCGATTCTTTTCAAAGCAAGTATCCATTGTCTGATCTAACCGTGCTCAGAAATACTAAGTTGGGGAATTTTAGCACTCTTCGTTTATCACTGTGGCAATGTCAAAATCAGGATGGTTTCTTCCTGCCTCCTGGGCTCCCTTCATGGAAGCAAGCTACACTCTACCCAAGCTCCATGGAGCCCGCTCTGCACAACGCCTGCCGTCCTCTGTCTGCTTCAGCTTCCTCTGACGACCTTTTCGGGCTTCTCAGGTCTCCTCAGTCTTGTCTCACTTGGGCACCTGCTCTATGGGAAGCCATGCTCTTGGCCATTTCGGCTGGCCCGTGCACCTTGACCTGTTTGTGTTAAGACACTTTGGAATCCACAGGGACAACTCACCAGTGACCAGGGGCAGAGCAGCTGTATCAACTCAGCTTGGGGAAGCTCAAGTATCCAGTGAGCTTGGCTGTGTGGAGTTTGAAATTAAGCCCAATATATTACTCACGGCAAAACCAGGGGCCAGCCAAGTTAAATAGAGCACTCCCCGAAACATTCGTGGACTGATTAGAGAAGGAAGCTCCGATGTGAAGAGAGGCTATTCTGTGCCTCCCTTTATTTTTTTAAACAACATGCTCTCCACTCAGTGAGACAGGAAAAGTAGAAACCTCAAAGAACAATATTTATTAATTTAAAAAGCTTAGGCCCATGACCATATGCCATGTCCCTTTAACTTCATAATAGTGGCCACACTTTGACTGAGCTCTTCCTCCATCCAGAAACTGTGCTAAGCTCTCTGTAAGCATTTTCTCATTTAATCTTCATGACAACTCCATGATGTAGGTACCACTGTTATTCCCCCTTGCAGAGGAAAAGCTGAGTCCCGGAAGGAGAGGGCACACACTGCTTTTAAGTGATTGAGCTGGAATTCGAACGCTGGCAGTCTGCCTTCGTGTTCTTACCTGCTCTTAAACAAATGCAAACACCCAGGAACTTTCACAAAGAGAAGATCCCGAGAGAAAGCTGCAACATCACCCCATGGGTATGTAAGTGTACACCAGTTTTTGTTTGAAAGAACTCTGAAGTCCAGGAGTTCAATAAGGCAAAACACACCCCATTGAACGAAGCAGAGCTTGAGTTTGCAGATTATTTTCCGACCAGAAGGAGTTCATTGACTTGGAGGAAGAAAGAGATCATTTAATGGACTTACAGAAAATATTTTTGTTTTCACTTTTTTTTTCTCCTCGCAGAACAGTTCAAATCTTCCCAGGCCATGGTTCATTCCCTCTGTTGGCCTTTCTACCTGGGATTATTTTGAGAGGCCTGAAGCTAAGTCCCTGTGTCCCCGACTGGCCAGGCCTGACCTAGCATTTGATCGCGGTACCCACACGGCCTTTGCAGCTGCATGTCCACACAGACGTGTTTATGGGAGCCCTGAGAATCTCACTTCTCCAAAAGCCCTGGGAATTAGATTGTTTTCCACATTGAAAGTTTTCATTTGAAAAATAACCCTCTTTGTTTAACTAATGAAAAGGAGAGGCTGTTGCTCCCTTCTCGGGCTGGGTAAGAATTCCACGGGCAGTAATTCTGTTTCTCAGTGGAAAATGTTTCGGTTTCTTAATGTTGTTTTGCAGACTGGTCCCTGCCCGGCCCTTGCTCCCAGGACCACACATACACACATGTGCACACTCACCCATGCACAGTGCAGCATTTTCCACCCTTCCCTGTTGGGGGCTGGAGACGGCTGCCTCCTCTTTCCAACACCTGCAGAACAAGAACGAGGTGGGTCAGTGGCTGTCACCCAGCCAGAGGAATCCCTGCGTGCACAGGAACAGAATGCTTTCCCGGGCTACGCTCTCAACCCTAGAGGCCGGGCGGGCCATGGAGGAAGGAAATTGGACTCCAGACCTCTCCTGTTGCCGTGCATCTCCATGTCAAGCAATTCTCTCACACCATGGAGGGGGTGGTCTGTAACATTCCCTCCTCATTAGGTCCGTATGAAACGATAAACAGAGTGCTGTCATCGTTGGACTTACAATGTGGCCAGCATGGTGCTGAGTGGTCTGTGGACTGCACAAAACAGATCAAAATATGGCCCCAGGGGACAATGTAGTGGAGGGAGAAAAAGCATGATGCTCAGATTAGACAGACCTGCTCCATCACTGAAACAGCTCAGCCCATGGGCAGGCAATTGCAGAACCACTCCGAGCCTTCGTGTCCACAGCTGTGGACAGGGGAAGTTATCTATCTCACAGGGATGTGCGGTGCCACGGACGGTGTTTGTCACATACTATATGTCCAAGGAACATCTATCTTCTGCCCTTTCCCTTGTTCTCTGAAAATTAGATATCTCCTTTCTCGCCGCAGAGACAAACCCTGTTCCTATAAAAACAAGCTACAAACAATTGAGTGCTGCCCCAGCAGAGCTGATGTTAGCTCTAGTGTCCCAAACACACTGTCAGCTCTAGTGTGGATGATAAGGATGAACAGTTTTCTCCTCATCGGGTCTCAGAATGGGTGCCTAGAACCCCAGCTCAGAGACTTGTCTGGAAACTGGAGATTCTGCCTTTAATGTCAAGCCTTGGAGCCACCCGAGGCCACCTCTTGTTAAGCATGCTCAACCACCGTAGGCCCAAGGTGGTGTGCGACAAGCATCCCCAGGGCTTGCTGGACAAATCATTACTTTTTATTATTCTTCTTCCTGTCAGGTACTCCGAAATCCACATGGACTGCTCTCGTGATTTCAGGTTATCCCAAAAGAGAAACTCAAGAATCAGTGATGAGCACAGCAGGAGGGGAAGCCGGCTGCCGATCTCAAAAGGGCACATCACCATAATCACAGACATGGCGTGAGCATATGCAGAAAGAAGGTACCGGGGGAGTGTGTGTCAGGAACGGCCGAGAGGATACACACACCAGGTGCCCCTCCCTGCAGCCCTCTCCCCCACCGAACGGCGCCTTTAAAATACGTGATGGGTGCCCACCTCTTCTCTGTGACCCTGCAGAACTCCCTTCCCCCAGTAGCCACCTTTGCTGCTATTCCACTAAATCCGCCCCGGGTGTCCCCTGGGCTGGCTGTTGCCTTCATATTTCATGCGGAATGTGCAGCTGCCCGGGAGCCTGAGGCATGCCCTGCATTCTGATGCACCGGCCGGCCTGACACCAGCCCACTCCAGAGCATGCTTAATGAGGAGCTGACACTGAGACGGGAGAGTCAGGCCAGGCGGTGGAGGGCCTGCCGCAGACCTGGAGCGGGGCGACGGGAAGGCGCTGAGCGTGGACCAGGGAGAAAGATGGCGGTGGCCTTTTTTAGACACTTCTCTATCACCAGATGCTACAAACATGGGCCAGTCTAAACCACACCAGGAATGGATCAGAACCCAGAATAAAGAGCAGTTTGGATTAAGGAACATTCTTGAAGAAAGCATAAAACAAGCAAGGAGAAGTAGTAAAGACTAGAGAAGGTTGAAGCTTTGAAATCACTCATCTTTTTCAGTAGGCAGGGCAGCTGCCCATTTTAGTGTTTCTTCTAGGGTAGAGCTTCTTCAAGTTTCCTTAGAGACCACTTCATTATCTAAAAGATCCTGCTGAACAGAAGTTTTTCCTTTCCTTAAAGCCTCATCTACCTTAATTTCACGCATTACTCCTCGTTTTGACTGCCTCTATCAGGATAAATTGGCCCTTTCTTCCCCTGGTATTTAGGGCTTTTATTCTTGGGGGTAGAGTATGTACCTACAACCACCATCCCAAAGCTGCGAGGATGCAGTGGTAAAATGCACATCTGCCATCTACCTAATGCCTTTCCCAAGCCTGGCCCCATTTGTTCATCCCACCAAATTGATGAGGTGGGTGGGTGAGGCTAGGTCCATTTTACAGATGAGAAAACCAAGAGCAACAGAAGTTTATCCAAGGTCTCAAACGTGGGCCAGCATCAGGACTTTCAAATGAGTTGGTTACCCATTAAAAAGTTAAGATCTACCATTCCACTTAGTCTACATGAAATGATGTAGCAAGTCATGATTTCTAATAATTTAATTTAGATACAATATTAGCAAATGCAACTTTACATTTACATAGGAGAGATCATTATTTAAGTCAAGAAATCTAACAGAGAAAATTTCCTTTAAAACTTTGATTTTGTCATTCTATTTCTCTTTCTGTGTGTGTGTGTGTGTGTGCGCGCGCTTCTGTTTCGCTCTGGGGCTGATAATTTATTAATAAAATGTTTCATAAAACATTTTGTTGAATGTTTACAATGTGCTTCACACTTTTTATTTCCTCATGTCATCCTGACACTGTGAGCTAGGTGATATTGTCCCGCTTTGCAGATGAGAAAACTCTTGCTCAGAGCAGGCCCAGACCACAAAGCTCTTAAGTGTCAGGACAGGCAGCTGCCTGACTTGAAACTCCAGGCTTTTAGCCCCTACAGGTAATGCTCATATTAAGCCACCCTGTTTTGCAGCCACAGCATATGAATACATCTTTAAGATAATACAATGCCCTTTTACTTTCCAGCATCACTGTTCTTCACATAGTTCCTCTGCACTGGGTTCTTTATCTATTACCCTCTTGAATACCTGCTCTTTTCCAAAGGAATTGAAATCAGAATCTCAAAGAGATATCTGCAGCGCCATGTTCACTGCAGCATTATTCACAATAGTCAAGACACGGAAGAAACCTAAATGTCCATCGACAGATGAACAGATAAAGAAAATGTGGAATAGTCATACAATCGAATACCATTCAGCCTATAAAAGAAGAAAATCCTGACACTTGTGACAACATGGATGAACCCAGAGGACATTATGCTAAGTGAAATAAGCCAGACACAGAAGGACAAATACCACGTGATCCCACTTACATAAGGAATATAAAATGATTGGACTCAGAGAAGCATAAAAATGAATGTTGGCTGCCAGGGTCTAGGGAGAGGGGAAAATGGGGAGAAGTTGATCAAAGGGCACAAAGTTTCAGCTGTACACTATGAATAAGTCCCAGAGATCCACCGTACAGTGAGTGCCTAGAGTTGACAATACATATTGTGCGCTTAAAAATTTGCTGAGAGGGTAGATGTTAGGATAAGATGTTAGGATAAAAAAAAAAACTTGCACTTTTTCTTGTGTAGAATTATATTTTACTAGTAATTTTTAATGCTTCTTTAGATTCTGTTCTTTGTAAGAACAGATCCATTCCCGATTTAAAATTTTAAATTAATTTTCTTGTTGTTTTTGAATACTTTTGGAGTTAGAATGACAGAATTTTACAATTGGGGGAAACCTTGGAAGTTGTCCATCCACCTTGCTCCCAAGGCAGGACTTTCCCTTCTAATGTCCCCAGAAGGTGGTCATCTCATCGCCACTTAAACACCCTCAGTGCTAGCAAGCACAGGGCGCCAAAAGGCAGCTTAGTCCACTCCAGGGCAGTCTGAATTGTTAGGTCTTTCTTCCCTTTGCTCCCTTCAACGTATGAATAAGGGTGGGGGTGGCGTTGGGGGCGGGGAATTGAACACATAACAGTCTCTTGTCTGCCAATCAGCCTTTTAGACACATGAAGAAGCCGCTTGTGTTATCCCTGAAACTTCTATTTTTCTGGTTTAACAATCTCCAACTTTTTGCCAGACTCCTCTGCCCTGGGAGTCTCTTCTGAAACACACGCTTCTCTTTGTCAGTGCCTGAAAGGGTGGCACCCTGCCAGCTGGGCTCGGAGGACTCTACCTCTCCCTGTCAGCTCCGGTCCAGTTCACACTCTCAGCTGCCGAGGTGCGCAGAGCAAGGCTCGTATTGATCACAGGCTCTGCTAATCCTCCCGGGTCTCTACCACACGGATTGTTCTTAAACCCGGACTCCCCCATCCAGTGCTATGCTGTTTGATTCTCTTTCCAGAACATCAACAAGACAGTGCTAGCCAGAGTTAGATCCTTTGGGTACTTCGCTGAAAACCTCCTCTCTGAGCTGGCAGCAGTGCCACGTGGGTCTCTCAGTCACTTTCCAATTGTCACTGCTGCACGCTCTGCTCTAGTCCTCACATCAAATCCAACACAGAAATGAAGGTATATGAAGTGGTTTGAAGCCACCTCATTTGCTAATCCTGAAACTGAAATGTTCGAAGAGATCAGGTTTGTTTGGTGAGCTCAGTTTTTCAGAAACACGCCGTGTTAACCTCGCATCATCCTGCTGTCTCGCAGATACTCCAGAGCCTTTCTCAAGATTTGTTCCTTTTTCTTGCACAACATTAAAATTCCCAATTCTATGTTTTCCCTGGATTATTTCCAGGGAAGTAATGCTTTTCTATTTTGGAAATCATTCCCACATGTTTTCTTTTAATATTTCTGATAAATCCCCTGTTCATGATTCATATTTTTCAGCCCTTTAATAAGTGGACTTCTTAAGCAATTGTTTTGACCAGTTTCTAATTTTGGGGGCAGAAGAGGGAGAGTCCTTCAAATCTACTGATCCGTACTCCTTCGAAAGGCACCTTTTCTTGGTGTAGGCTTCCTTTATAGATGGCAAAGAACTAAGTCAGGGCCATAAAGAAATCAGCAAGTAGAAATAGGGTAAGATAAGTAGCAGGCTTAAAAGAAAATAAATAGTCAATTCTGTTTTTCAAAATTCTTTTTGTTGAGAATATGA
Organism: Lepilemur ruficaudatus; assembly: GCA_963574885.1. Classification (NCBI taxonomy): domain Eukaryota; kingdom Metazoa; phylum Chordata; class Mammalia; order Primates; family Lepilemuridae; genus Lepilemur; species Lepilemur ruficaudatus. Next base: position 77,973 of record CAUYRT010009607.1, on the reverse strand, counting down.
GATACGGGAACTATAAGGGGTGTACAGTGGAAAGTCTGGGGGAACAGGGAGGAGAAAGGTAGGATGGAGGTGGAATTACGGAGGGACATGAATTGCCTTGGCGTCTGAAAATGTGATAACTCTAACAAACCAAGTGACATCCAGTGCATGAGTTCAGGCCCAAATCCTTCCAAGACAAGGTCTGGCTGGAATCCCTGGAAAGCAGTGGTATCCTAGTGTATTTTGCACACAGAGGAGGTCATTATTTAACACCACCCACCCAATATCACAACTTTAATTTTTAGGAACAAGCATGTAACATTCAATTATAATTATTCAATTATAATTATTATTATTTACTTTTTAGAACTAATAACAATTAGCAATTTTAAAAGAGGAAAACTCAACTTTAAATATACTATTCAAAGGCAGCAAAATATTTCATGGAAGCACTAAAATGTATACTTATTAAACAGTATCTCAGAATTTGTACTCTCTTTCACTGTCTTGAATTTCAAACACAAAACTACAAGAGGTCACATAAAATGTCAGAATTGCTATAACCCAAGTTTTGCTTCTTTATCCTTACAATTGTGTACCATCGCTTAAAAAAAAATCTATTGTTTAAGTGCAGGGATATGCCCTACCACAGGAGTTGAAGACATAAACTGCACCCAGAGTGAACTCCAACAATCCCTACCTGCAGGTATGTACTCCCTAAAGGAAGATGAGTATCTGTGTCTGCCTGTTTCAGAGACTGCGTGGAAAAGAATTTATGAATTAGCTTCTATGTAGAACACAAAGTTTACTAAATAAGCAATAAAAATGTGCATATATGTATATGTAATTAAAGCTCAACAGTAACTGCAACAACTACTTAACGTAGACCAACGGAAGATTTTTTAGGGGTAGGAAGCGTCATATTTTATCACTGACATTTTTTAGAATCACTGGTGCGTAGTGATGATAGAAAGCTGGTCAACCACACACTGGTACCGAGGCCCTTCTGCTCTTGCTGCCTTACCCTCAGTGGCCAGGTCACAAGGTCGTGGGAATAATGATGAGCGGGATGGCATACTCAAATATTCCCGAAGTACTGTTGCAAGGAAGAATTAGGGCCTGAAAGAAGGGTCTATGTGTTGTTTGTGTAAATTGTGCATGGTTATTTTACTTTGCATAATTACGTGCTGTCTCTTTAGCTCTGCAAATATCTTCAGGGTGTTGTCATCATGAGCTGCTTGAGGGCTCAAATTCTGTTTTGTACTTCTCTGTATGGCCCTCCTCTACCTGTCCCCTTGGAGGTAGACAGTGCTTGGCACACCACAAGTCCTCTGTTAATATCCGCTGATGGATTCCTCTGGTATCGTCACCAGTTTAAAAGCAGCTCATACATCCATCCTCTCTGTGCTGCTTGAACTCGTGAATTGCACCCTCCTCCTCTTTGGTTTATTACCTGCACTAGAGGGCTTGTTTTCCCTAAGACACTTATGTAAGACTCTTGATTCTCTGCAACCCTATGAGCTCATCTTCACTTCCCTGGCTTCTACTGCCTCGAAAGACCAGCACAGGGAAAGGAAGAAAGAAAGGCAGGAAGCAGAAAGAAGATCCCCAAAGATTTAAGTGCATTGGATCCACCTAGCATCATTCAGATCAGGTTCTTATCACCCCCGTCCTGATGAGGTCTCCCATGATCTTTACAAAATGGGAGTGGCATATCCAGGGGGAGCGGGCAGGGAGAGGTGGGGTTCAGGTGGGAGTGCCTAGCAGAGCCAGAAGATGTAGCCCTTAGGAAACTTTGCTGGCCCTTGTCTGCCTTCCTCGGGGAGAGATTCAGCTCTGCTGGTTGGAGAAATTCTTCCTGCCCACCTCCAGACCCTGCACTTTAGTTCTTCATTAAAAGAAGGTCCATTGAGGGGCTTAAACACAAAACTCCCTATAATGGTGAATACTCAGAATTACTTTCCACCTGATACTGCTTCATTTAATTGGACTAAAGCAGGCTCCCCTGGCTCCAGACTCCCTTGAAATCCTGCCCAAATTTGCCTGGCTCCAGTGTGGGCTTGAGTAAATATGCGGCAGGTGCACCGAGGGCTTGTGTGCTGGGCCCCCATGAACCATAACGGTTGCTGCATGACTGATCCCCACCCCCTCCACCCTCCTGCTAAATCCCAGGACCCTCCCTGCTTATGCAAAGAGCAGGCTCCCCAGTGCCGTCTTATGAAGAAGTGGTAGAGCAATTTCATTTAATATTGCTAGTGCTTCCATTAACCTGAGTATATTGCTCTCCATCCTCAATTTAAGACTCCCTCTTTCTCTTGATTATCGCTGTATTTCAGAGAGCCTGAATGTCCTCCCCAGACCTGTAAGCCAGCCTGGAATAAGTCAATGATCAAAAGCTACAATTCCTTGAGTTTTCTGGCTTCAGAGCAATGCAACCCTCCTGTGCCCCCCTGGAGGCCTCAGAAACCAGCCTGGGTTCTCCACTTTGCTCTGAATAGGGTCCCCCTGTAGTGGGCTCTGGTGCTGTCTGTGCTCACTCTCTCTTCTATTTATCACTTTCCTTCCTTCCTTCTTTTTTTCCCTTCCTTATTCTTTTCTTTGTGCTGTTGAGATTTGAGAGACAAGAAAGTATTTTGGAGCTTTGTGGGTACAGGTGGACAGAAATCTGTTAAAGGCTATTTCAAAACTGCTTGGTTAATACTTAGATGTGTCAGTGACTCACTATGATTGGTTGATTCCATCATTAATCCAGTAAACATGTGTCAAGTGCCTACTATGTGCCAGGCACTCTTTCTGGTGCTGGGGATGAGCTGTGAGCCAAACTGATCAAGGTTTTGTGCTCAAGAAGCTTAAATTCTAGTAGGGAGAGAGAGACAGTAAGCAAAGTTACAGCAGATGGTGATAAGTGGTATGAAGAAAAATAAAGTAGGGTGAGGGGCTAGAGAGTGATGGGAAGCCCACCATGGGCACTCTGGTACATGTACATCCTTCTTTGAATGATAGAGGCCTCTCTACTTCTAAATTCTACATGATGTGCAATAAGTATGTCAGTGGCCATGAGCTAAGAACACCTTTGCTGGGGAGAGTAGACTGGCAGTATAGCTGAGTGCACCCATCCACATAGGGGCCTCCCCTGTCATGGCACAACCCCAAGCTGTCCTCTGGAGGGTAAGCCTGGGAGGATGAGACATTGACACAACTACAGGAAGCAAAATGGTGATGCATTGTGCTCCATCCTGTCACCACCATAAGAACCCCTCACGTTACCTCCCCTCCCTTGCCAAGCTCCAGGGAAAGGCCACTGTCCCTATTCCTGCCTGCTATGGAGAGTCTAAGACTGAATTAAAATTCACTTTTCAAAATCTGTGATAATTGGATTGTTAGGATGCAGCCAGATCCCTCCAGGACCCTAATGCCTTCAGGATCCAATGCAGCCTGGTCTGAACAAAAGCACAGCCCTATGACCCTGGCTAAAAATGGAAATCATGGGGCCAAATGCTCTGAGGAGAGGACAATTCCCCAAGATACGGCAGCCAGGTCAGGGTGGGGCCCAAGGCAGGAGAACGAACATATGCCTTCCATGAAGATGGGTTTCTAGGCCTCTGTCTGCAGCTAAGGAGGGACAGAGGGAAAGCTCTAGAGTCAGCCAGACTTGGGTTTGAATCCTGGCTCTGCACATCCCCAGTTATCTGGCCTTGAACAAGTCACAAGCCCTCTCTGAGCCATGGTGTCCTTGTTGGTGGAATGGGCTGATCACACATTCTTCATAGATTTGTTGTGAGAAATAAAACAAAAATGCAAATGGACACTGCTGGGCACAGGCAAGAGCCTGGCCCTGAATTAATGACCACAAATGTCATTTCTGAGATTGTGCTTAAGAAGATGTCCTTGTTTTGTGAAGATGTACACTGAAGAATTTAGGAGTGAAATATCATGTCTACAATGTATTTGAAAATATTCCCCCAAATACCGTGAAGTAAATACAGCACCTTTCTTTCTTCCCTGGAGAACCTCTAGTCAGTGTTGTACTCACTTTCACTCAGATCATTCACATCATGGTTTTAAAACCCATCCACTTGTCAACAACTCCAAATTTATATCTCCAAGCCAGAACTCTCATAGGAACTCCAGATTCAAATAAAACTTCTACTGCCAATTTGACATCTCAACACTAACGAGTCCTAGATGGGATGCTTTGCTCCCCATCCCAACAACCTGGTTCCCTGCCAGCCCCACCCCACCTTCCCCATCTTGGTAAATTGAACCTTCATTGACTCCATGTCTGGCCACAAACCTGAGCATTAGTCCTGACACCCCCCTCCTGTTTCCTTCCCCACATCCATCCGTCAGCATTCCCTGTTGATCTCACCCTAAGGACTGCCCTACCTGTGCCCTTCCCACCAGCTGCACTACTACCCTCACCTGGACCACGACAACAGCCCATGAAATTGATCTCCCTGCTTCCACTCCTGCTCCTGGTAATACATTCCCTGGACACCAGCATGATCTCGCAAGGCACAAACCAAATCATTTCACTTGCCCACTCAAAACTACCAGCAGATTCCCTTATGCATTCAGGCAAATTCACATGCTGCCCCTTGGCCTGCAAGACCAGGTGTGACCCTCGTCTCCTTCTCATTCTGCAGGTACCTCTCTCTCCTCTCCCTCTCTCTCTCCATTCCCTCCTCTTGCTCACTGCACTCCAGCCACTGGCCTTCTTGCTGTCTCTCCATCGTGTCAATCTCTTTCCCTTTCTGGGCTTTCCATTAGGCTGTTTCTCTGGCTTGAATTCTCTCTCCTTCCTCTTGCCATTCCCAGCCCCTTCCCATCCTTCCAGTCTCAACTTACAATTTACCACTGAGTGTCCTCCTAGGACACCCTAAACCTCAAATACCCACTCTGTCACTTTCTCTCATAGCACGCTGACATTTTAACCTTCATAAATGGAAGGATCATCTATTTACCAATGTATACTAGTGCTTGGCATGGTGCTCATGAAATAGCTATTGTATAAATGAATTGAATAAATTAGAAATTCTACCACCCTATTTCAGATTCTCATCTCTGAGCCCCACCCCTCCATTCTCAGCCCCAAGCACCAGGCCGCACCCATCTGCCAGCCACACTGTGGCCAGTGAGCCTCCTTCCTGCAGCTCCACCACACTGCCACAATTCCTATCCACCCATCACCCTGCCCTGCCCCCAGGGTTGCTGCCCAGGTCCTTGGAAGGCAGATTGGGCTGACCTGGTAGATGAGGTGGTATCTGTGCTCCAACACACTGTTGTTCATATGTGTGTATGTGTTAATTACACGTGTTTCATATGCAATGTTATATTTCTCTTGCAACAACTGCTGCCTCTAGGTTGCCCATCCAACAACTCCTGCAAAATAGGACCATGCAAACATGAACAGCAGACTAGAGGCCATCACTTACTCATGTCGGGGCCCCATCAGAGGCCTTCCCCTTGCATTTTTTGAGGTGGTTTTCTGCTGTTGCCAAGGTCGGCCTTTGGGCCAGCTTTGAACGTGGAGTCTCCCCCATCCCAGGGCAACTCTGGCTTTGCTATCAGACTCGGCACTAATGAGAAGTGAATGCTGCGATCGCGGGGCGCACTCCGAGGTCGCAATTACGTAAGGATTATTAATGAAGCAACAATGTCAAAATTGTGTGAAATCAAACTCAGATTTAAGTACTTAAAATAAACAGATATAAAGTAACAGATGTCCCGTTTTGTTCTCAGATGATTTCATCCCTTGTTAAAAATAAATGTCTGGCTTGAAAGGGAAAAAAAATAAAAAGGACTTTACTTCCATGTTAAAAATTAATTGAATCCAGAGGTCGGTAAAGCAACAAAGTGAGTGTGGGTTTTTTTTTTTCTTAAGGCAAAGACATATTTGTGTTGATTTTTATTTCAGCGAGTAATGAATTTATTGCATAGCCCCAACTTTGATAGGCCAAACTCACGTCCTTCGAAACCCAAAGGGAAAATTTCTCCAAAGTTATTATGTAGATAAGAATGGGGCCCAGTGTATCTGTCTGAGGAGAATTTAGCTGTACGCTAGACCCCCCGAAGGATGCAACAGCAGAGGCTTCAAAAATCAGGAGTTCCTGATTATCATTTTCCGAAGCCACAAATTCCCAGTGAAGGGCTCCTTCTTTGGAATTTCAGTGTGGAACTCCCAGAGATGACTCCTCCTGAAATTAGTAATGGGAAAGGCAAATTAGGTCATCTTGTCCGTCCCCCTGCCAGCTTCCTACACTGTGGTTAATTTTCTCCCCCTTTGATCAGATACATTTTGAATGTTTCAAGAGATGGAAATTGCACCAGTTGTCTCCCTCCAGAGCCCCACGTCTACTGAAGTTACAGGACTCCATTTTCTGCCCGCAAGACCCAGAGGAATATTTCCAAAAGTGGAAGGTTGTTTGTGGGCTGGAAACTGCCTTTACCTCCCCCAAATTTCTCCTCATTTTACGGTTCTGGCCCAATCGTAGGGATTAGGAATCCAGAGGTATATTCATCTGCCCCAAATCATTAAATGGCCCTGGGAACATTCAAAGAAAATAATTTATTTGTCGAATCTGAGTACAAACACAAGGGGATTGGTGCAGATGCCCTTGAATAAAAGATGGGGCAGCTCAGCGCCCTGGGAATTACCTGTGCCAACGTTTACTGAAGGGGACAAATAATCCAGGTAGGAAGGCATATGTGTCCAGGAAGAAAATAGGTGTGTTTCTAAACTGCTAGACACTGGGAAGTAAAAATACTTTGTATTTTTGAACGAATTAAAAATGTCATTGCCTTTACTTCAAATCCCGTCTCTGAGCCCCACACCTGGAAAGCCTAGCACTCGATTTGCAGTGAGAAGCAATGGAGAGTGGCGATGGCTGTACGACGTTGTAAACGTACTTAATGCCACTGAATTGTATGCTTAAAGATGGTTAAAACGGTGAAAGAAAATGTGACAATCACAGCCGTCCTAACCGTGCCGGAGGGAAGTAGGGGGATGTTCTGCAAGGGGTAGAGTGGCAGTGTAGACAGGAGTCCTCTCTCCTTGTGTTAAATCTCGCCCCCTTCCTCTGGGAGGGTCTCAGAGGACTCATCCCTTCGCTTCTCGGCACTTCCGGCCTTTTCCACAGAAAGAGGGCAGGAGAGAACGTCCTACAGGGTCTCTCCAGCCCCAGCACGTTGCTACTTTGTGGTAGGCCCTGCCGTTGCCAACTCCCCATCCAGCCTCCTTTCCACTTCCTAACAGAACCTCCCTTTTTTTTGGAGTGTCATTATGCCCAATTATTAAAAATAAACAAATAAAAATGAACAGCTCACCTCCCCAGCCTCCCTTGCAGCTGGAGGTTGGCCACGTGAGGCATTCTGGCCCGTGAGATGCAGGCAGATGCCCCCGGGGAGGTGGTCTCTGTGCCTTCCGCCTTCTCCCTCTTTGCTCCATCGTCCTTGTGATGCCTGATGCGGCCACCTTGTGACCACAGGGATGGAGCAGCGAGAGAGAGTGAGGCTTGTCCTGCGGTGGCAAGAGAGAGCTGCCAGTGTGCCCTGGACAGACAGGTCAACAGTCTCGTATGTGTGTGCACACGTGTCTAGCCTGGAACAAACAAGCACCTTCAGTCACGGCGCTACCGAGGCCCGGCTGGCTGTCGCAGCCAAATGCGCTCTTAACTGAGATAAATTCCATGTCGTGTCACTTGAAACTCCACATTTCACACTCCTGTGAATGAAGTGCTGAAGGCCAGTGTTAAGACACGAATGCTTTCTGGAAGGGGGACAGTTTAAGTTACAACAAGCCATTGATATCTTAGTTCGAGAGAGCTTATCAAAACAGCTGTGCAGTCCAGCAGCAGGGCCTAAAGGAGCGGCGTGGCCAGACGGTTTGGACGTGTGGGAGGGCATTCTCCAGCAAGGTTCTGACGTAAAAGGAGCCTCCGTGCTGAGTCACCATGGTGACGTGTCCTGGGGTCTGGGGGGAGGTGGGCAGAGCCTGAGGAGAGATGGAAAAAGGCTGCAAGGGATGTGGAGAAAGCCGAATTCTTCCCTGGACTCATCTCTTGCAGAGGAAGCTTCTACCCTGAGCGGCACCTGAGAGCTGCTCTTGGACACTTAGAAGGGAGGCAGAGAGTTTTATGAAATTTATCCTGGGTGTTTGGAATTTAGGTTGATGACCACTCTAGTGGCAGTGACTCCTGCCTGGGCAAGTGCTCCCCTTCCCCACTGCCTCATCTGCGCATGTCACACCCCTCTCCCAAGAGCCTGCTCAAGCCCCGGAGCCTGCACAGTGCCCTTCCCTTCCCCAGATCCCCCGCGGCGCGGCTGTGGTGGCGTCCCAGCTCTTCCCTCCAGGGCAGATATGCACCGTCTCAGCCTCTTCTGGTCTCGGTAACTCTGGACTTGAACTGGCTCTCATTCGCCTTGGTATCTCCTGCAGCACCCAGTGCCTTTTCTTTAAAGCATTTGCCGAGCGCTCACAGTGTGCCGGGCACCATTCTAAGCTACTTCCATGAACCAGCTCCTTTAATCCACAGTCCTTGGACTCGCGGCCACCCCAGCCAGGGCCTGGGCCCCTCAGTGTTGCCCTGACAGAATAGGGGCTCCTGTCTGCTGTGTAAATCCTGGGCCCATTCATCTTCCCCCTCTTCTTCCCTCAAACCCCCCTCAAGGCAACCTCCTTGCTACTCCCGCCAGCAGCGCCATGCCCTCAGCTACTTCTGCTGCCAAGAGAGACACCAGTCCCTGTAAAGTGTTTAATGAAAAAAACAACTGCACCATGAGGCTCAGGGTGAGAGGCAGGAAGACAGAGCCTGGAGAAGGAGCAGCCTGAAGAAGAGCCCACTGAAATCAGTCTGACATGGCACAGGGAAGAAGACCCCAGCCCCGAGCACCCAAACAACCTTATATAATAACCCCCCAAGCACAGACACTCTTGAGGGGCAGAATTAAATCCGTGGATTTCAGCATCAGACAGACCTGGTTTATGTTCCTAGTCGGCCACCACATGGCTGTGTAACCTTGGGCACGTCACTTAGTGTCTCTCAGCCTCAGTTTCCTCCTCTGTAAATAGGCAGTATAGCTGTAATGGCTCACATCTCATAGGTTTCTATGATAATACAATGAGATAATCCACAAAACATCCTGTGCCAGTCAGTGCCCTGTCAGGAAACACAGGCCACTCCAGGTATTTCAACAAAGGGTGTTGAATACAAGAGATTGGTTACAAATGCTTTGGAACAAAACCAGGAAGGCGATGTCAGCCAGAGGTTAGCAACCTCAGGAAAATCCCACTCTCTGGGACAGGAGGAGCCAAAGGGGTTGTGGGGTTACCTACAGCTCACAGGCTCGGCCCCACAAGGCTGCTACAGTGCCTTTGCTGCCCCTACTGCTGTCACCACTGCTGTCATGACAAGGAAGAAAGAGCCTGCTCCTTTGTGGACAGCTGCAGGGGCCCAGGAGCCTAACACACTCATGGGTACTGTCACTCCCCAGGGGTGTTACAGGGCCCTGCAGTCGCCCTTTATTACGTGCCGCTACTTCTGCAGCTGCCACCTGAACCACTTGATTATTAAAATATCAACATAATGGCTTCTCCTTTGCTCACATTTTCCAGTATTCTGTGAGTACTTTCCATGGACAGAACCTAACCAAAGCTGGCAAGGAAGTTTGGGAAATGTAGTTTTGGGGCTTCCAAACCCTGGATACAGAAGAGGAAATAGAAAAGTAAGCAGGAAGCTAAGAACTCAACCGACACATCACCAACACGAACAGATAGCACAATTCCTGGCAAATAGCTAACCCTTGATGTAGATATTTCTCATCATCATCACTATTATCATTTGCAGCGTATCTTGTTATTTTTTTTCCTGCAATTGACAAGTAATGGGACCTCAAACAAGTTATCTTACCCTTTTAGGATTCAATTTCTTTGTCTTTTAGAAAGAAATTGGGCTGGATGAGTGCTGGGGTCCCTCCCAAGAAATAATTTTCTTCTTTCCCTCACTTAGCCAGTCAACAAACATTTGCTAAGCACACTTTATGAGTCAGGCACCGAGCAGGCAACCATGGATGTAAGATGAGCAAGATCAGGTTTGTACTAAAAGGTCATACTGTCCAGTGATTGAAACAAACAAATGGATAACTGTGCTACTTAGTAATCTTGAGTTCACCCAGGTAGTTAGGAGCAAGACAAACTAACTCCCAGTCCAGTGCTCTTTCCTGTTTATCTTATACCTCCCTAATTTTTCTGGCAAGGCCCTGCAGTCAGGGAAAATTCCTTCTGCTTCTTCTGGGTGTGCACGTAACCAATAGTCCCTTTCTCCAGCAAGTTCCCTTTTCCACTGTCCATCATCCACCCCCTCCCCCACCTGGGCCCCCATATCAACTTGTCAATGATGTAGCAGGGAGATGAGCTGCAGAGTGGGTCAGCAGCCTGGGGCCCTGGTCAGCACCTGCAGAGCAATCAGGGTAATAAGGAATGTAAAAATATGAATGCTCTGGGTCTCCATGATTTCCCTGTTTGCCCAATCCGTCACTCGGCTACCCATGGATTTCCCACTATTACTCATGACCCTAATGTGGAGTGGGAGACCCTGTGTATTCCATCTCTTATTCCCGCTCACTCCAAATGCATTTCAAATATTGCCGTGGAAACGTCAATTCCCCAAGCCAAGAAGACCCACGTTTCCCAGAAGCTACTTCTACAAACTCTAGAATATAGATGAGCCTGGCCCAATCACGCGCTACATCTGGGCCCAGCGGATTTGCAGCACACCTGCATCGGAGGTAAATCGATTGGTGCTTCTTAATCCTGGCTACGACCAGGCAGGTTCTCTCCTACTCATTGAAGCTTAGTAGCAACATGCCCTTCACTGTAAAGAGAATTTTTTGTCCTCTCACTTGGGACTAAAGGTCAAAGTTTAAATCTATATTTAATGCCATTTTCTGAAAACTGGATTTGTGATTCCCTTTATGTTGGTATTACATATCTTAAGGGATTTCAGGGGGAGAAATCTGGGAAGCCCAGTTTCTGAGAATGACCTTTACTTTAAATGTGTAAATAGGATGGAGCTTGTGTTTCTGGTTTTTAAACCTTCTAATTGTGCTTCCAAAGACAGTTCTGGAAAGCATGGGCAGTGGTGAATAGCTACACAGAAGCCACTTTGAAAAGAAGAGACTTTGATTTTTGTCTTATACAGATGAAAGGCGGAAGGTTAATGGCTCATGCTCTTTCGGCCTGCTAGGGACAGTTTCTTTGGAAGCTTTGTACCTTGAGCTACAGTGATCCCACATTAGAATATGCAAATAGTACGGCCTTTAACTGTCTCCGAAAAGGGAAAGTTCAAATTTACTTAATTCTATTTTTCCTCTGAATTTTATAAAACATTATTGAAGTGGCATCAGAATATCATTCAGAATGTCAGTTTTAGAATATTTCAAATATTTACCTAAAGGTTTTTTAACAGCAGCTTTCACGGTCTGAATGTGGCACTAAAAGCAGATATAAAATCGACTTTTTTTGCACTTCAGAAACTCAAACTTGCATATTTAAAATGTAGGGATAAGAGTTTTCCAGTTTTCTAAGGATGGATGGATGGATGTATGGACAGGTAGACAGATATGTAGGCTAGATTAGATAGACAAAGAGAGATGAATAATTGAAATTATAAATATGTATGACAAAATTGCCTTTAAAAAAACAGATTGGCCCTCATATTGTTATCACATAATCCCCAACTCTCAGACTCCTAAAGTGTGGCATCTGTTATTTTGAAACAAGATATGATTTGTCTTCTCTGGCTATATGCAAAGAACGGTGTCTACGGGATTATATTTTTCCTTATCCAACAACATTATAAACTCCGGCTCTGGGAGGTTTGCTGTCCGAGTCCTACTAGACTGTTCTGCCCTCGCGCCTCCCTCTAGCTCCCACGGTGAAGGCGAGGGTCCTGCACCGGCAGCCGCCTTACAGATGCTCACTGTCTGCACTGGGTCCATGCCCATAACCTGCGAAGTCGCTTTTCTCCAGGGGAGGCAACCGAGGCCCAGAGAACGGTATCACTGGCCCAGGCTCAATTCCAACGCGGCAAGACCAGCTCACACCCCCACCTTTCTGACCCAGGGCCCACACATCCCTTTCATTCCACTCGGCTCCATAGCAAAGCTCACTGGGCTCTCATTTTAGGGGAAAAAGAAATCTCCTCTCTACAAAGGGAGCCATTTCTTGTAGCATTTATTTTTTATTTTCATTCACTCATGTCCATCGGATGCCTCCTCCATCAGCAAGCGCACTCGGACACAGGTTGTGGCAGGTTGGGGCTGGTGTTCTCAGCCACTTTAATGACCAAATCAGGTTTCTTTGTGCTCAGCACTAAGCTGGCCAGATGGACCAAAGTTGCACACGCCTCGGGCAAATCTGCTCACAGTTTACAGCTGCAGTGAACTTCGGGTTTTAGAGAGGCATCTAAATACCCACTTTAAGCTTGCCCCTAACTTTCCTCTGCCTCCTGTGGTCATTTAGGCCCTAACTACCACCCTCCTGCCAGCGGCTTCCAGCCCCTAAATCCCCCCTCGGGCAGGGGAGAGTACGTGGTTCTCCTGCCTCTGTGCCCTCATCACTTTCCTGTTGGTCTTTGTTTCCCCATTCTTGCAGACTGGGCTCCTCCTCCTTTCTTCCCACCTTTGTCTCTTTGCCCCCAAATAGCTGTCACTGAATCCACTGTTGACCCTTGCCCCTCCAGAATGCCCCTCTCCTCCGCCTGCATCCTTGATTTCCCCACAGCTGCCTTAGGCAAAGCTGATTAAACTCCTTCCTCCACTGCCACGCTTTCTTCCCTGGGGCTTTGTGCTACCTCTGGCTTTCTTCTTACCTCTCCTGTGATCTTTTACCTTCTGTTCTCCGAGCTCCCTTCAATTCTCCCTCTGCACTTTGTTTCTATCTGACCTCCTCTATTCCTTCCCTTTTAACTGTAGCAGACTCGACGAAATGTCTTTACAACACACACACACACACACACACACACACACACACCTGGACGCACCATCTCCCCACTATTCACTACCATGTCTCTCCCAGCTCCTCCTTCTTTTAAGGCAAGTTGTCACAATGTCAAACTAAAATCCAGTTTTATTGTCTTTGCCTGAGGCCGTTTCCTTTCTCATTCCCAACTCCTAATCTTCCAGCCTCTCATGATTTGTCATACTGAGACCTTCTTTTCCTTTTTTTTTCCCTCCAAAGGATCTTGAGAAGTCATTCTTTCACTCCATTCTTAGCAAAAATGTCTTAATTCAGGGCCCTATCTCTCACACCTCAGCTAATGAAATTTTGACTTCTCACGATGCAGCCCAAGACAAAAAAGAAGACTGTCACAGTTGAGGCAATCTTGAATGGCTTACATAGTTGTTCAACACATTAGAAGCACCTTGTTCATGGCAGACAATTAATAAATATTGGTGCAGCATAGAAATAGTTAAGAATGTGGTCCCTGGAGTCAGGCAGGCCAGGGTTTGAGTTCTGCCTACATCCCTTACAATCTCTGGGACCCAGGGGAAAGGACTAAATCTCTTTAAGCCTTATTTCCTCTTCTGTAAAAGATAAATAATAATAATGGTATCTATTTCATGGGCTTGTTGTGAGAATTAATTTAAATAATGTGTATGACGCTTTAGACCCCAGTGTGGTACAAAATATTAGTTCAAAAATATTATCCATTGTTAAATAACATTCAACAGATAAACAACAAACCCCTTGGGTTAGGATTGTAGTTTCTTACAGCTTAACTTCTGATTCTAATTTTGGTTTTTAAATTTCTACTTATTTCTAGGTTTTATGGACCAAAAGTGGTTACCAGTCCCCCCTAGGCCAATTTCTAGTTTCTTGCCTACGATGTATATTTTTGGTATGAACAGTTCAATGTGTGGCAGGCAGCCTCCCAGCTTTGTCTAACAATCTCTAAACTCACCTCTCCATTCTCTGTTAGCTTCCACTGTCTGAGAACTTTGAGGTACCTAGGGGTCGCCGTGGGGACAGATGGAGGGCTTAGGAAAGCATTCTTTTGACTCACCCGGCCCCTAACCCAGCCCGATGCATGTAGTTTAAGCCAGGTATGGACATAATGCTTCCACAGAAGTTTCACTACCAGTTCAGCTCTTAATTAAATTGGCCAGTAAATTCAATAGCATTTTAAAGAAGAGTCAATTCAATCAGAGAAACAGGGTTGTTAGTATAGTCATAGGTTGAGGTTTTGCCCCTTTTTTTGGTTAGCTGTGGGCAAGCCACCGCTGCAACTGAGAGGAAACAGTTGGGTCTGGATCACATCAACCTACTTAAAGCACTTTCAAGGAAGTTGCCTTGACCAGAGGGCTAAGAACAAGGCATTTCACTACCTTCTCAGCAAATGGTGATTTTTTTTGTCAGTCTTGTAAAGTGAAAGTCTGAAGCTGAAGTGTGAGCTATTATTCACACAAGAATAAAATGGGCCCAGTTTTGTTGTCAGGGACACAAACTAGAAGCCAGGACACTTGGCTAGTTCTGTTGCGTGATTAATTCCCCATGAAGGTGCTTAATTTTCTCTCCCTCAACTTCTGCATCTGTAAAATAGGAGTGAGTGGTGCCCTAGAATGGCCAGATATGGATGGGCAGGAACAGGCATTAATGAGGCAAAGTATAAAATATTCAGTGAGATTCTTGGGTGAAAAATTACCATTGATTACATGCTTGCTTACCAACTTCCAGATTTAGCAAATCTGTTGTGTTAGTACCTACTAAAAATTAAAGGATAGCAAGAAGTACTAACTTCATTTTGCAAAATGTCTTCAAGTACCACTTGGAAAATGCCCCTGTGAGATTCTGGCTTCACTCTAGCTTGCTTTGCCAACTCAGGCACCAACCACAGGGTGTGACAGCCTTCAGGGTCACCGGCTCTGTGCTCCACCCCGGCTTTGTGTTATGGCTTCCAGTCTTATTTCACAATAAAAGATCACAAAGCTGCCTTTTGCTGCTAAGTCTCAAATATGCCCTGACATTAACCCTTCAGAGGCTACAAAGTGATGCCATTTTTCTTAACGCTTTCTTAATTCACCTGAGTGAGCCATCTACGTCACAAGGATACACATCTCCCTCTCCCCACGGGACTCCATAAGGCTGTTTTCCTTTGAATGAGGGAGTAAAATGCCTCCAAAAATATGTTGACGGTTTTTTCCTAAAGTGACCTTTTTTGTGAAGAAAGTCATGCAGGAGTGCTCTGCCCTCAGAGCGTCCCCCCCAGCAGGCTCCCCTGGGAAGGCCCGCCACACCTCACCCCTCCCCTCCAAACCAACGAGTCTGTGGGAAACGGAGAAGGCTAGATCCACCAGCTTCCCTCAGGGAAGGGACCTGGCCCTCCAGCTTCCTCCACCTCATCCTTACTCTCCTTACTGCTCTTCTTTATCCTGTTTCTTGAAAAAGCCAACTTGGAGCATGTGTGAAACCGGTCTTCAGGGAGTAGCATGCTCTCACTAGTGAGCACGTCTAGTGGGGACGCCAGACAGAGCCATGCCCCTGACCCGATTCATGGCACCAGGCCGACAGGCAGCTTGGAACGTCTAAAGAAGAAGACTGCAGCAGCCAGTCTAATCACACATCCCCACAACTCCTCCAGGCCGTGACTCACCCTCCCCCGAAACCCAAGCCCACACAGCTTCGATTCAGCCCTTCTCAGGGGCCGGGTCACCTTGCTGACATGCCTGTCTGTCCCGCTCCCCTCTGGGCCCATGTGGGCAGCGTTACATTTTTCTCTGTGTCCCTCTGTGCCTAGCACCGTGCCTGCCACTTTGGAAGCCCTCACTAATTGTCTGTCAGATGAAGAAACACAGATAAAATGTTGGTTGACAATTAATCCACTTCAAAGGATGGAGAACTCTATTTCTGGAAACTGTATTGAAGTAATTGGTTCACAGATTAAATCACTAAAGCGCTTACTGGACAAATGAATGAGTGACTTTCCTGGCATACTTCATAATAAGTGACACATCATTGACCAGTCACCAGGAATGTGAGTTTATGCACCAACTATTTACCGAGATCTATCTATGAGTCCGGGTCTGTTCCAGTACACAGGGGGAGGGCAGCAGGGAATGAGGGAGAGAGCAGAATTCTGAGTCCTGGGCCCTGTCCTCAGGCTTCTTAATCCTAATGAGGAAGAACAGATTCAGAAAGCCTTTTGCAGAACCCTTTTGACGCTCCAGCTGGCTCAGGATCCCTGGATGAACTCGCTGGAATTTAGACATGGCTCAGCCAGCCAGATTGGTTCTGGTCACAATGTCTTGAGACCACGTCATGTCACAATGCAGTATGGTCACATCATTAAAACATCCAGACGTGTGTTCAGCCACTGTGCAGCCAAACCAGTGTCTGTGGGGAGATGAGTAGTTCCAGTGAAATCACAAGTCTGAGAGCAGAAAAGCTGAGAACTTCAACGAGCAAGCCAACTGGAGAAGCCATGGGGACACCCTGCCTCTTCCATCGGAGCTGCTGCCTCTTCCTCCTATCTCCCAGGTGTCCTAACTTCTCCTGTGGAGGGGAGTGTGGCTAAGACATTTAAAAAATAACCGGACACCTATTTCCAACCCCCTTTTGCTTCACCTCCCTCCACTACAGCAGCTGGAAAAGCTAAACATGACTTTCCCAGCCTCCTTGTGACAGCTTTGGCCCATGAGCAGAAGCACAAGTCTGCTGGGGGCTTCTTGGAAGGCTTCAGCTTCCCTGACACCACCCCTACCCAAATCCTCTTTCTGTCTTGAATGCAGGCATGATGCCTTGCATGGGGGCAGTCTTCTTGTGAACACGAGACAAAGTTCAGGATAAACACAGAGACATCAGCCCTGACATCACCGAGCCACCTAGGCAGCCTTCAGACTTCTTGTTATCTGAGAAACATCCAATTTTGTTTAAATCATTGTTAGGTTTTCTGTCACTTGCAGCTAAGCATATTCCTAACTGGATTGGAGAGTAAAAGTTTTCCTTTTCTTTATTTGAGGCATGATCAATGAAATATCAAAAATGAATAACAAATAGGAAAGAAAAAAGAAGTAGCAGAGAAACTGGTATCTCTGGAAGCCACAAAGACATGGGTGGAAGAGCCCATTGTGGCTGGCTATGCTACGAAGTGGGCCTTTGTTCTGCTTCCCGAATAACACAGCATAGAATCTTTTAAAATAAACAGTGTTTTTAACAATAGAATCTCAATTAGTCAGTTAACTATCCTCAAGTGTCTAATTAGAACTCTAAAGTAGTTAAACAAACTCATACCATTCATGACCAGTATTTGGACTGATGCTTTAAAGTTTTTAGAAAGCACTTTTATATACATCGTCGGGCATAATCTCCACAACCTTTATCAGCTCCACAAATGCAGATGAGCAGAGGAGGGCCTGCCTGATTTTAGAGGGGCAATCCTTCAATCTTCCAGAAAATAGACCTATTAGCTTATTAGTCATTACATGTGAAACATATGCTGGTTTTATTTTTTTAATAAACTTTTGCTAGTTAATACAGCATAGCTGGTTCCTAATAGCATGACTCGTAGAGCCACAAAGTGGATAGAACCCAAATGTCCATCAACTAATGAATGGGTAAAGCAGATGTGGTGCATCCATATGGAGGGATGTCATTGGCTGTAAAAAGGACTGACATGCTGATACACACCACAACATGGATGAACCTTGAAAACATCATGCTAAGTGAAAGAAGCCAGACACAAGGACTATATACTGTATGATTCCATTTACGTAAAAGTCCACAAAGGGCAAATGCGTAGAGACAAAAGATAGGCTAGTGGTTTAGTGGTTACCAAGGACTGGGTGGAGGACCGAATGGGGAATAATGCTAATGGGTATGGAGTTTCTTTTTGGGGGCAACAAAAGTGTTCTAAAAGTAGATAGTGGTGATGGTTGTACAACTCTGTGAATATACTAAAAACTGATGAATTGTGCACTTTTAAAGGGTGAGTTTTATAGTATGCAAATTATGCCTTGATAAAGCTGATGTATATCCCATGGTAGTCAAAACCTCAGACTCTGGAGTCAAACTTCCTGGGTTTGAATCCCGATTCTACTACATATGGGCTGTGTGGTTTTGGCCAAGTTACTTAACTTCTCTGTGTCTCAGTTTCTGTATCTGTAGAGTGGACATAATAAGACTCCTTATGTCATAGGACTTCTGGGAGGATTATATTAGTTAAAACACGTAAAGTGTTCAGAAGCACACCTTATACATAGGGAGCATTGTGCAAGGAGGCATGCTATGATTCTTCTTCTCATTATTACTATCTAAACCTGAGTTTTTCATTTGGCAAAGACCATTCTTTCTAGAAAGTTGTGGATAAATCTGTTTGGAATTATAGATGAATTTTTGGTGTGGAGTTTGTTGCCCTTTCCTTGTTTATTTACTACTGAAATAGGTATCCATTATGGGCTTGGTTGCTTGTAGATACAAAGGTAGTAATTTGGAGCACAAATAAATATCCCCTAGGTTTCGCCATGTGGTGATTACACACACACACACACACACACACACACACCCCACTATGATTTTTTTTCTTTTTTGAGACAGAATCTCGCTCTGTCTCACTCAGGCTAGAATACAGTGGTGTGATCAGAGCTCACTGCAATCTCCAAGTCCCAGGCTCAAATCAATTCTCCCACCTCAGCCTCCCAAGTAGCTAGGATTACAGGTGTGTGCCACCATGCCCAGCTAATTTCTTTTATTTTTTTTTTATAGAGACAAGGTCTCACTATATTGCCCAGGCTGGTCTTGAACTCCTGGCCTCAAGTGATCCTCCATCCTCGGCCTCTGAAGTGCTGGGGTTACAGATGTGAGCCAAAAAGTTATGATTTTGAAACCCCCATATGCTCCCAAAAGGAGATTGCATGAGCCTACAGTTTGTCAGTCAGCTTTAGTGGGTACCAGGTATCCACATTTCCTGCCTCTAAGGCTCCCACAGAGATGACTGAAGGAGGCCCTGCTTCTCCTGGGACAATGAGCCTACCCAGGGTGCCAATTCCCACCCAGGCTTCTGTCTGCAACGTGCCCAGAGTGCAGCTGCAGATCATGCAGGTGAGAGGAGAATAGAGGCCTTCCTGGCCCCAAAGCAGCAGGTCCATGCCCAGAATCTCACAGATATTCTCAGGAAAATGTTCTCCTGTGCTCTGGCTCTCATTCTTCTAGTTGTGGATTCAAACCCTATCCACCAAACCAGACTCAAAACATTATTCCTGCCATTCTAGCCAATGGCTTCCTTTGTCTTCTGCCTCCTTCCTCTATCAGTTGCCAAAAAAGTGTTTCCCATGCAATTAAAAGAACAGTCCGAGACAGATAAAAGTATGAAGTGAAGAGGGGGCCTGTCTACACTAGCAGCATGTGGGACCCAGCTCAGCCAGCAAAATGCTCTGTCCCAATGCTGATAGAGAACTGCCACCTAGATACTCCGTGAGAGTGAGATGTAGCAGCACAGCCTTTTAAAGGATCAGGCAATACTGATTCATTTAACAAAGAGTTATCGATCACTTACTACGTTCCTGCCAGGGGTATCAATGATGAATAAATGCAGAATTTAGCCTAAAACACAATTTCCAGCGAGGTGAAACATGGATGAATGCTGAACATACTTTTTTTTCCCACTGAAACATCAATAATATGCTACCACATTTGGATCAACAAGACACATTCCCAGCCTAGCCCCTCCAATCCCTCCATGGAGAATAGAAAGATAAACATTCTTTTATATGCAGTTGACATGGTTTTATTTTCATGAACTAGGAGTGGCCTTAATAGACAACAGGCCCTGCTCTCCAACCACTGCCAGAAAGAAGAGCTACAGACCATTTGTTCTGAAACCACATCCCCAAACATTTAACTGACTCGGAGCTCACCATCCTATACGGCAGTTACCTTTTGGTCTGTAAAATGACTAAATGTATTTGGTACCTTCTCATTTAAAACTCCAGGATATCACATTAAGTATATAGGTCCCAGGTGGGCATCCCATAGTATTTGACTAGGATAAAGAAAAATTCCCCTAGGTCAAGTGGCATAACTCGTCTGAAAAATAGAATAAAACATTTGGGGAAGAATTTTAGCACGAGTGATTGAAACAAAAATGGATAGATCTAATTAACCCTCTGTTAGCCAGAATATCCCCTACCTCTAAGAATTCTGGTTAACTGAAGTCTTACTATATGCTCAAGGGTTTGTAGTAACCCAAAGTACCGCCCAGCAAGTCCTTAGGGGGTCTGTTCAATGTCTGAATGGTGTGTACTTCCACTTCTAGTTGTAGATCCAAAGGAATTGAAAGTGGAGACTGGAACAGATATTTGTACAGAAGCACATGAAAAGATGCTTAGCATCACTAATCATTAGGAAAATTCAAACCAAAACCGCAATGAGATACCATCTCACACCCATTAAGATGGCTACTAATAACAACAACGACAACAAAAAGCTAACTCAAAATAACAGGTGGTATGAGGATGTGGAGAAATTAAAACCTGTGCAGAGTTGGTGGAAATGTAAAATGTTGCAACTGCTATGGAATACAGTATGGGGGCTCCTCAAAAAACTGTAAATACAATTCACCATGTGATCCAGAAATTCCACTTCTTAACATATACCTAAAATAACTGAAAGCAGAGTCTGGAAGAAATATTTACATACCCATATTCATGGCAGCATTATTCACAATGACTGAAAGGTAAAAGAAACCCAAGTGTTCATCACTGGACAAATGAATAAACAAAATGTGGTATATACATACAACAGAACATTATGCAGCCTTAAAAAGGAACGAAATTCTGATATGTACTACAACATGGATGAACCTTGAAGACAATATGCTAAGTGAAATAAGCTAGACACAAAAGGACAAATATTGTATGATTGATTTCACTTATATGAGGTACCTGGAGTAGTGAAATTCAAAGAAACAGAAAGTATAGCAGAGGTTGGCAGGGGCTGGACGGAGACAGGAACCAGAGGCTGGAAGGGGTTATTATTTAACAAGTAACCTTTCAGTACGGGAAGATGGAAAAGTTCTAGAGGTGATGGTGGTGATGGTGGTACAACCGTATGAATGTACCTAATGCCATTGAATTGTACACCTAAAAATAATTAAAATGATAAATTTATGTTCTATATATTTTGCTATAGTAAAAAAAAATTCAGATAAATAAAAAACAAATATGTGCACCTAGTATGCCACTTACATGTACTTGAATCTTAAGATCCCTCCCCTTCCTGGCCTGTTTACACCATAGCAGGATTGTCAGCCTTGGCTGTGGTCTCTAATCTCACCACCCAATAAGGAATGTCTGATTAAGTGGCATTGCTGTATCCACATGTAATTTACAAAAATAATATTTCATCCTCACCATCAGGACTGTTTGCGGCTGGCATGCAGAATAGGAATAAATTGAGAAGGTTCCAGCTGGCCTTCCTCAAAAGGTAAAGAAAATGTACACTTTTAAGGTTCTCTAATCTATTGTTGTTTCAAGTGAATGCTTCCTCTAACGGATGATTTCAGCATTTCTGGGATCTACTAAGAAGAGCGTAAGGCATGTTACAGGACAAGCCAACTTAAAGGGGCACGGGGAACTGCCGACTTGCAGAAACCCCTTCTGCCCGCTGTATACCAGAGGAGCCATATCTGCATCCCATAATAAATGCAAACTTGGAAAGGCTCACAAGCCCGCCTGCCTCTGCAGCTAATGACAGCCTCAATTACGGGGCCTAATCCTGCATTCCTGACACTCCCCTTATCCCTGCATAACTTCCAGGGGAGTCAAAGGGCCCTCCGCCCTGGCCCTGGCCAGGGAGATATTAGTTATGCAGGAGCAGTGCCTGGGGCGTGCTGGCAAATTTAAGGGTCTGTTCATATAACTGCAAACACTTGGAAGCCTTAAATCCTCATACTTTGACTCTTCACCTTATACTGAAATAAAAAGCCACAGTAACTCCATTAAAAAATATAAAATTCCTCCACAGGAAATGAATACTAGTTTGCTTCCAATTTACATTGGTTTTAGGTTTCTTCTTCCCCACCCCCCTTGGACTTTTAATGTGAGTGTCCAATTTTATGGAAAATATTTTCTATAAGGAGAAAAACAAACACAAGCATTGTGCTGGGTCTTTGCATTTTATTTACTAAACTGGGCAAAACACCTTTGATTTGCTGACACTCACTCTCTAGTAAATCAGTGGGAATTATTTGCAAATTCACTCTTAGGCTATTCGCTTAAGCCACCCTATGAGGACAACTAATGACCTCTGGCTTATTGAGAAGTGGCCTTGTTTTATATAAACTAATCACCCATCCAGCTATATTAGCAACAAGACTATAACTCATTTTCATCCTAGGCACACACTGTGCATTATCAGTCTCCTAATTAATCCCAGACAATTCCAGGGGCAGGTATTCTTAGTTCTGATTTTCCTCACTGCTCCTCAAGCCGAGAGTCGGCAAACAGAGGGTCGTGCTCTGTGTCCCCCAGGCATGCCCCCGAGTCCCAGCCCAGTGCCCACTGCACCCCAGACACCCTCCCTCTGGACTGGGGAAGCCCTGGGAATTGGCACGCCTCTGCTGATCTCTGAGGCAGCGGGGCTTCCTTGGGGGAGAGAGAACCTGGGGTCGGCAGACATCCGGCAAGCCTGCTTAACCAACAAAGTCAACAGCGGTCTCCCCAGAGGCAGAAAACAAACTCAAAACCTTAGTAGACTGCGTGCGGGCTGGGGCCTGTGCTCTGGGCAGCTGAGAATCCCACACATTTGCCCCAAGCCCTCCTGGCACCCACGTTTGTCTCTTGAGATGCAGGTGGGTGGCTTCAGGCCCCCCTCCACCCCCAGCCAGACAGCGAGCTATTCAAAGTGAAGCGCTTGGGCTGAGTGTTCCAAACCCTCTCTTCCCCATCTCCTGCCTCACACACACAAAATGATAACACTAGGAAAGATTCAGCCATGAGCGTGGCCACCTATAAACACCTTCAAAAGAGGACCGGTTCCCTTGATTCCTGGAGCCCTTGAGCACTGGGAAACCTTCCCTGGTTGTGGTTGAAAGAGCTCTGGGCTTTAGAGCAGAAGCTCTGTGTTCAGATTTAAACCTCCCCAACCCTTGATTTTCTTATCTTTAAAATGGGGATAATAATACTTATACTGTTGCTTTCTTTGCAGGATGATTGTGAAACGGTAGTCCTTCTCGATCTCCTTTCTAAGCTTCTGTTTTAATCACTCAATAAATGTGGGAGGCCCAAGGCACAGGGGACTTAATCATCTTCTCTTCTCACTCTGTCTCCCCAGATTGTGTCCACCCAGTAGTAAGATGTCTGTGCTCCGCCCAGGTGCACTGGGATCGCTTTGTAGGGTCTCTGGGCCCCACACCCCACCAGCTGTGGCATGCTTTCAGCTGCCCCTGCAGCCCTTGGAGGAGGAGGAGGAGGACTGACCT
Organism: Lepilemur ruficaudatus; assembly: GCA_963574885.1. Taxonomy (NCBI): domain Eukaryota; kingdom Metazoa; phylum Chordata; class Mammalia; order Primates; family Lepilemuridae; genus Lepilemur; species Lepilemur ruficaudatus. The sequence goes on along the minus strand of CAUYRT010009607.1, from coordinate 54,523 downwards.
CAAGAACTGCCTGGGAGTTTACATGCCTGCTACTAGGGAGGTTCCTTTGTGGTGGGCTGGGAAGCTGTGAAGCATGACTTGTTCACCAGAGTTCCCCCTGGAGGTCAGGCTCAAGCCGATCCTCAGAGGGGATTTTGCTTGAGATCACCCCTTGCCCAGCGTCCTCCCCTTCCTGGCTCTACTCCCCATTTCCTTACCAGTCTCCCTGGGGACACAGCCTTCATAAGTAACTTGTACATGACCCTCATCTCAGGGTGTTTCTAGGGACCTCCTCCAAAAATAATACCTGCTGTTTCAGTTACACCCAGTCCAGACTCCTCCGAGCTCCAGACCCATGTATCCAAATCACTCCTTGACATCTCTCAATGGCAGCCTCAAGGCCAGCATGCCCAAGCCAGAACTCCTGCTCCTTCCACTTCCCCAATGTCCTCCAGGGTTCCCCAGCCCAGAGAATCGCTTGCCCATCCCCATCCATTTTACAAGGCAGAATTCTAGGCATCTCCCAGGACGACTCCTCCTTCCCTTTCAAACTACCTTCCCTCTCCAGCACCCTACCCTCCACTCCACACAAGCCATCTTCAAGCTCCCGTCATTTTCATCTCCTACATATACCTAAAAGCTATAAAAAGTCCCTCTATCGACTTCTCTCTCTCTCTCTCTTTCTTTTTTTAACTGAGACAGGAGGCAGGTCTCACGCTAGCCCACTCTGTTGCCTGGGCTGGAGTGCCGTGGTAACATTGTAGGTCTCTGCAACCTCAAACTCCTCAGCTCACACGACCCTCCTGCCTCAGTCTCCAGAGTAGCTGGGATTATAGGCACATGCCACCACACCCCGACCCTCTATCAACTTCTATCACCACCCTGCCCAAGCCACCATCAACTCTTTTCAAGATACTCATAATTCCATGTAACAGGTTTATTAATACATTCCTCTCTTCCAGTCTCTAACATTAGTGATTATTCCAACACAACAATCTAATTGTATCACTCCCCTACACAAAACTCTACGGTAGATCTTCATTGCTCCTGAATTAAGCACAGAACTCCTAGTGTGGCCCCCCAGGCCTGCATGGTGCCAGCCTCACCTCTCTTTTCACTCCAGCTACAGGCACCGGTCTCCTTTGGTGCTTCTGCCCAGAACGCTTTTCCTTCTCCTCTTTTCTCCTTTCGTTCTTCCAGGCCTTCCGCTCAGCTCAAGCATCACTTTCTCAGGGTAACGCAATCTGATCTCCCTGCCTCGACAGATTCCCCATTTCAGGTTCCTATAACACCATGTGCATCTTCTCCTTACGACCCGCCCCAGCTGCAAGCAGAAGTTGCAGACAGGTGATCACAAACATGCACCTGTGTGATCATGTGACTCAGGCACGCAAGTCCAAGTTCTACAAGGCCAAGGGCTATGTCAGGTTTTTCACCACTTTATCCCCAGTGGCACATAGCAGCCACTCAATGAACTGCAACATGACTAGACTTACAAACTTAGTCCAGAACCAAGTGAGGAGCATGGTGGGAGGGGTCTTTCCCTCAAGACAAGCAGGGGCAGTGTCTCTCCCATCACCGGATTCTTGCTGCCTCAGGCTGGTGTGATGTGGAAAACCAGAGGATTACGCTATAACATTAGGAGCTATTCTCTCTGAAAGAAGGAGACAAAAAATACATTAGTTCCAAAATATCAAGCTGGTATTCTCCTTCTCTCTTAAAAAAGAAGACAGAAACAATTGTACATTTTTAATCATGTAACTGCTTATTTTTTAATTTCTTCAGTTAAAAGGGGAGAGGGGCAACTGCGGAGCACCTACGAGAGCCAAGCTCTCAGCTTGAGTGCGCGATCTCATTTCTAGCTCACGGCAGCTCCATGAGGTAGGTATTATTGGCCCCATTTTGCAGGTGAGGAAACTGAGCCACCACATATCTTACCCAAGATCACACGACTAGTGAGTAGACGAGCCAGGCTTTCAATCCAGGCCCGCCTGCGTACAAAGCCCATCTTCTTTCCTTGATAAGGCCATTTACAGCTCTTCTGGTACATCCCAACAAATATCTGAAGGTTCATGTACTAGAAAAAAATGATTGTTTGTGCATGCCTAGTATTTCTAAATTAAGTATAATTGCTTCTACTTTATTTCTTTGTAAAAATCACCATAAACACTTTTCTCCTCATCCAGTATAATGCAATAGTATTATATTTTGAAATAGTGCGATTCAAAGTAGAGAGCATGAGTTTATACAGGACAAAGACCAGGTAGTATTTAGTTTTTTTCCACCTTCATAAGCATTTGTGAAATGAAATGTGACTTCTCTTTCATTGGGCTATTGTGTTAAGACAAAATGTTAGAAACTTCTGGTTCCATTTATTTTTTTCTCTCGGCGTTTGAGACCAAGAGTTTGGCTTCTTTTATGAGAATAAAATAATATATTTGGAAGCACAATAGTGAAGTTTTTCTCTTTAATTGTTGCCTGACTCAATCACAATATCACATAGCGCGGGAATGGAAAGGAATGAGTTTCAAGCAGGGCTGATGCTTCGGAGCAGGGAGGAAAATCCGTGCATCTGCATTTTGTACCCCATCCGCTACCCAGAATCTGAAAACCCCAAGGTGAACGACACACCGGAAGCCGAGTCTTTGTCTGGGACTTTATGGCAGGCCACAAGCCGTGACCACAGCCTCAGAGACCCGGTGGCAAGGGAGGCCCTACCTTCGGATGGAAAGTGTCCCCCCCAACTCCTCCTGGAATTAGTTTTGTATGTCTGTAAATATTGTATGCTTTGTACTTCTCTCTTTGATGCCAGGTTAGTCTTATTGAAGTCCGCCTTGACTTGACAATTCCTTACAGTCTGGACAGATCGAGGGGAACAGGAGAGAAATATCAAATTCTCAGCCTCGGAAAAGGCTCTTGATTATATCTCTTGGAGCCAGCATTTCAACAACACTCTATGGTCTATGCAGTGCTTTTATACTTAGGACCTAAGCTTGCTGTCCTCTTTCTGGAATGTTCTGACCCAGACCTTCCCTCCTCCTAGTCCAGATCTCAACTCAGTGTCATCCACCCTGACCAGCGATAGGAGCAGGGCTTTGCACAGCTGTGCATTTTTCCCCAAGTTCTCATCACTCTCCGAAATGACCTTGTTTATTTTTCTGTTGACTTGTTTCTGACACTAGAATGTCAGCTCCATGAGGGCAGAGACCTGTCTTTATCACTCCTCCCTCTCTGGGGCCTAAAACAGTGCCTGACACATTAAAAGCCCTCAATGTCATTTGTTGTATTGGTGGATAAGGAAATGATTTCAGCCGAGCAACATGGTCTGGTTTGGAATCAACAACACGTCTCTATTTCAGAGAAAAGGCACCTACATCTCCGTGACATTAAGCGCCTAGCCTGAAGCCATATGCCAGTCCGTGGCAGAGTCAGGACTGGAACCCAGGTCTCCTGCCTCTGGTCTGGAACCTTCTTAAGGGAAGGTGAACTTTTGCTCAAATCTTAGGTCATGCCAGGTACTCTCAAAAACAAGCACTCCATCAAGGATTATGAAATGCCAACAATTTGGAGAATAAAGGCCTGATAAAACCCCGGCTCTGTTCCACGTGCCCAAGATGAGACGCACGTACGGGATGAACTCACGGTGCAGCCAGAGTCTGCTTCCCAGGCACCTGCATCCCTGCCCCTCTGCGCCTGCGCACCAGGCTGCGTGTCCCTCCCTGAGCTGGCCTGGGCTGCGCTGGCCTCGGCGCCCCTCATTCCAGGAGGCTCTGGCCGGGCTCTAGACTTCCGGCAATTTTTCTGACGTCCTAATTTCTTGATCACCTGTGCTGACACGATCCTGATTTCCTTCAATATGTCTTTTTTCCACTCCTGGGAAATTTATGTCTGCTCCGGCATATGTCCCCATCTTCCTTTGTGAAAGGAGACGCAGGGAGGGGGGAGAAAGCCTTTTAATACTTTTTAGCAATGTCTTCATGTTCTGTCAATAAATTGCGTCTGCCAGCTTTTAGAGGCCCTGTTGGCTCTTGTACTGACCTCTCGTTCCTTCTGTACTTGAAAAATGCCTTATTATTTATCTTAGCCTCTCTCGTAATCTCCTTTTCATTCCTCACCTTTGCTTTCCTTATCGTGTTTTTGCGCTTTCTTAACTTTGTGCTGTAATTTCTCTAGCTGAGTCGTGGCTTTTTTTCATACTTTCTCGCTTTCCTAGTTTTGATTACTTCCCCTACCACTACCACATCCTTTTTAGAGCTATTTGTTTGGCCTATTCTCTGCACTTCGTGTATTTGTTGCTAGGTAGCACGTATTTTCTTTGGGCAGTTTCTATTCATGTCTCTCTGATAACGCTCTTCTATCGGCGGCTGTTCTTCCCAATCTCTTCGTGCTCTTGGATTTTCCTGGTCGGAGCTGACTACTTTTGTTACCCCCACATGCCTTGCATGTCCTTGGAGGAGAGTCCTAGTGCCTGCCAGGCCTTACCTGGGGAGTATATTAGTCTGCTAGTGTTGGCCTGACAGAATACCACAGACTAGGTGGCTTAAACAACAGAAACTTATGTTTTCACAGTTCTGGAGATTGAAAGTCCAAGATCCAGGTGCCGACAGGGCTGGTTTCCTCGGAGGCCTCTCTTCTTGGCTTGCTGTCCCCTTGCTGCCTTTTCACAGGGATTTGCTCTCTGTGAGCACAGCCCCAATGTTTCCTTCTGTGTCCAAATTTCCTCTACTTATAAGGACATCAATCAGTTGAATTAGGGCCCCCCTTAATGGTCTCATTTTAACTTAATCACACCTGTAAAGGCTTTATTTGCAAACACAGTCACATTCTGAGACACTGGCATTAGGGTTTCAACATGTCAATTTGAGTGGGACACAATTCAGCTATAACAGGGTAAGCAGTACCCCCTGACCTTGGACCACAGGTCAAGAGGGAATGAGGTGCCTCAATTTGTATATCACTCACATTTCCCCAAGCCAAACTGCCTGTGGGTACAAGTCACCCTACAGTGGCATTACACAGATACTAGCAGGGCTTCAACCTCTACAAATTACTTCCCTAGGTAGTTCAATGAATCCCAAAGGGTGATCCTGTGTGCCCACTAATAAGACTGTCAGATGTGAAAGGTATACTGCTGGACTCCTTAGCCAATGTCTACCTTCTGGACACCTCTACATCCACAGGGCCCTGCTGCTAATGCTAGGCACTGCCGCCACCTCTGCTAGGTATTGTCACATTGACTGGAGCACACCTAGCTGCTGCCAGACTGCTGCACTGCCGTGGCCCAGACTGTGGCTCTCAATATCTCAAAGCCACACCGAGTTTGGATAGAAGGCTTCTTCCCTGCCATAGTATGCTCTGCCCTCAGGTGCCAAGGTGGTGCTGCCTTGTGCCACACGGTTTATAGAGCTTTCAGTGAAACAGACTTCCAACTCCCTTTTCCTAGTGTTCAGACAGGAGTCCATGAAGTTAGAGCCAGGTACACTCAGGCACCGTCTGCTCCTTTGACACTGAGGTGGCATATGTCTACCTATTCCATCACTCATTAGCATGAGGTCTCCTTAGAACCTCCTGCAAAAGGACGTGGAGCGAACAGGACTTACTATGTACATCTACTATGGACTGAATGACTGTGAGCCCCCTACCCCCAAATGCACATGTTGAAATCTTAACCCTTTGGGGGGTGATTAGGTCATGAGGGTGGAGCCCTCATAAATGGGATTAATGACCTTATAAAAAGACACAAGAGAGCTTGCTTTCTCTCCCTCTGCTTTCTTCCATGTGAGGATACAGGGAGAAGACAGTCTTCTGCAAACCTGGGAGTAGGCCCTTACCAGACACCAGATCTGCCAGCATCCTGATTTCTCCAGAACTGTGAGAAATAAACTTGCATTGTTTAAGCCACCCAGCCTATGGTATTTGTATTACAGCTGCCCAAACCGACTGAGATACTATTCCACAGTTTTAGGATCCCACGGCATACATGTGGACTTTGGAACAAGTAAGGCCCAGTTCTGACATCTGTTGTGGTCCAGAAGAGTCTCAGTCTCAGTTGTCAGCTTAAACAGCATACTGAGTGTGCTTTGCTCCCCCTGTGGCAAGCTGAGGATAACAGACAATTGTAGTGAATGGAACATCGAGAATGAAGGGGAAGGTGATCGCAGAAACAACAATCAGGACAATCAAAGTTTATTCAGCCTTACACGTGCTGAATGCTATGCTATTTCCTGGAACTGCAATGATAAATATGACTAAATATGATTAAAGTGTTTACCCTTATTTTAGGATTTAAATTCTAGTGCAGGAGAGATCCACATGAAAATAAATTTTCATCCACCAACGTCATTTGGATTTGCACTAGAGGCAGATAGGAGCACAGAAGAGGAGCCAATAGTGTATCTTGGGCATTTACGGCAGATTTCATGAATTTCTGGAGTGTTCACCTGCATAAGTTCACCATAGTAAATATGCCAGTGACCACCTTCCCATCCACACCTACCACACCTCAAAAGGTGACACTATCTACCACCTGCACTCACCCCCTTAAGCCCCCAGGCACCAACTCACCAATCAAATCTCAATGACCTAATTGCGGCCAATTGGGTTCTCTGTCCTGGGAATTTCGAAGAACACTGAGAGATGGCATCAGGTGTACCCACCGGATGACGGGCACCTAACCTGAAAGATCGTAGGGAATTGATCCTAAAGTTGATGCCTGAGCAAACCAGGACCACCTACGAGGCAAATGTACGGGACTCCCAGGCCACAAGTAAACAGAGAGGGGAGGGACAGGGGACTGGAACAGATGCACAGGGCTGAGAGGACGTGGTCCTGGTGCCCGTGCAGGGAGTTAACACTGCATCATGACTTCCTGGGTCCTGCCTCTACAGAGTCCAACAGCACCTCCTTCCTCTTCATTTTCTGTAAGATTATCTGCTGTGCTTCTATAGTAATGCTCCTCATAACTTCATGTAATTTAATTGGACTTCTTTGCTTTATATCCAGAGCCTTAATTATAATAAACTTGAGGTTACCAAGCTATCGGCTTCCGGTGCAGTTTTTCCTTCCTGACTTGGCAAATGCCTGCTCCTTCTTGATTAATGTTAAGCAGTTTAAGCGTCACCTCCTCTCTGAAGCCTTCCCTGACTGCTCGCTCTCTTTAATCCTTCGGCACTCTGTTCATAATTATTGTATTGTTATATAATTCATCTATTTCTAAGCATTTCATTCCCCAGACCATGAGATCCTCAAAGATAGAACCCTGATCCACACAAGGTGCTCAGTAAATGTTTGCAGGGGTGCCTCGGTGGCTCTGGGTAGGGTCTGGAAGCAGCCTGACAGTCTGCACAGCATCTTCTCTGCTGCCCAATCTTCCAGACACTCAAGGGGCTCTGAGTTTACGCTGACTTTGCTAACTTCTCCCTTTCCTAGCAGTGCCATCATTTCTCAGTCCTCCTGGTGTCCAGGGTTGCTTGCTTGCTGGGTCCCCCTGCTCTGTGCAAACCTTGCAACCTTTGGATAGGTGACAATTCTGAGGCAACCCCCCCTGGGGCAGGGCACATGCTGTTTCCCAGGGTTCTAGAACTCTTTGCTGAGTTTTGGCTCCTCCTAATGGCTCTGTGTGGCTGCCTGGGGCCCACGCTACCTGTGTGTCTGCTCATGGCAGCATCCCCCCCGCCCGATCCAGCCATCTGTTTATTTTGGCTGCATCTCCCTCTTTATGTTCCCTCTTCTGAGAAATAGTGCGTGGTAGCTACTCCCTTTAATCAGCCAGGAGCCCTTGCTTCCTTGTCCATCGTAGAAAAATTGTCTACAGATCCCTGGCAGCTTCCTTACATGGGAGAAAACACCAGTGCTCATTTGCTCAGGAAAAACAACAACAACAACAACAAAAACCTCTCATTCTGTTTAGACAATTTTCCTTTATGGATCGCAGTGCCCCCTAGCAAGCCCACCAGGTTTTCCTGCCAACTGCCAGCTATATATCCTAGCTGCTGACTCACCCCCTGTCTGCCTGGGGCAGGGGCTGGCGGTAGGAGAGTTTCACAGCCTGGGGATGTTTATTTGCTTTACTTTCTGTTCTCCTATAGGGCGGGTTTTGCAGGAGGGTTTCTGACACTATGTATACCTGATGAGCTATCCTCAGTACTGATATGTGTGTGATCGCCTGGGGGAGCAGGTGGTTTAAGCACACTGGGGTTGTGACACCTTTGCCCCTAACCTTGTGACACTTTTCTGACCTTCTGCTTTCAGAAAAAACAAGAGAGAGACTCAGGAGGCTCAGCCTCAAGAATTTCAGAAAGGACTCTCTTGCCTCCGTCTGAGCCCCACCTCTCGCGTAGATGGCTCTGGCTTTTTATAGATTCTGTGATCTTCATGCTGCTTGGTCTGGAAATGGAGTCAGAACTTTTGGCTAAAACATTGCCTGCTGGTTTCACAAGCCCAGGCCGTTTCTGGTCCCTGTGGGGATGGATATGGGATGTCTGGGCCGTCTTTGCAAAGCCTCCCCTTGCTTGAGATTAAAGATACAGCACTTCTACACCAGGGAATGTCTCAGGCTGTTCCTGTGGCCTCTGGCCGTGGGACAGGACACGGAAAGAGAAATGAAGACAGCCTCCACCCAGGGCTGAGAGCAGTGAGTGACTAGCAGGGGAGCGCACGGGCCTGTCTTGAGTCTACCCCTCTCCAGGGCTTGCTTTCTTCTTCATGAGGAGATCTCCGTGCATCAAAATATTAGTTAAGGAGATGCTTTAATCTAGGGACAAAATGACACCTATTTAAACTAACTTATCGATAAAGACAGCTGTTCTTCTAAAGTGAAAACCTGATTTTGTGATTTGGGGGCAGCCTAAAAATATATGTAATAAAAGAGAAAAGAGCACTTCACAGGGAGTCGGGAGCCTCGATTTCTAACTCCAGGCTCATTACTAACGGTGCCACTTTGGGCAAATCATTCTATTTCTCTGGCTTCATTAGTGACCTCAGTGGGAGCAGCTTTAGTAGAAAAACTGACATCCTAATTGCCAAATCCATAGGCTAATTTTCATTCCTCATCCTCCTTGACAACTCCATCGCGTTTGGCACTCTTGACTGCTCTTTGCTTCTCAGAACTGTCTCTGCTCTCGGCTCCTGGGACCCCGCCTCTGTGAATTCTTCTCCCAGCTCTTCTCTCTCTCCTCCTCCAACCCGTCCCGTGCCCCTGCGGCCCGTCGGTTGCCGGGTGGTGTCCCCAGAATTCCCCCTTCCCCTCTTCTCCTCACACACCCCTCTCACAAGCGGTCCGTGCACTCCCACGATCCAGCACCGTCACTTTGCTGATAACAGCCATCTCTCTGCTCCAGAATTCAAGCAACCGCTCTTTCGAAGGCCGCCGGCCTTTTCTGAGGCCCCCAGGAAGCCCATCTAGTTGTGTGCTGAGCACCTCAAACTCAGCCTGCCCCAAACGGTGCTCGTTGTCTTCTTGCGTATATCCTACTCGTCCCCTTAACCCTCAATCCTGGGGCCGGTTCTGTCTGTGAATTCCATTCCGTCTCAGGAGCTAGAATGCCTTTCTGGTTCACTCTCCCTAAGGAGCTGCTGCTGCCAAGCCTACCTGAGAAATGTGCCTCACGTCTTCACGCTGCCGCTGCTGCTGTTGCCATAGGTCAGGTCCTCACGGTCTGTCACCTGGATCTTTGAAGTAGCACCTGAAGTAGTTAAGAACAGGTTTAGCTGATGTAAAAGCAAGCCAAACTTGCAGTGGCTTAACCAAGTAGAGTTTGGTTTTATTCCTCACATAATAGGAAACCCAGATGTAGAAGATCCAGAACCAACATGGAAACACCACGATGCTCCAGGGACCCCATGTTCCTTCTACCTTTCCAGTCAGCCACACTTGACGTATGGCTACCATCTGCATGCAGATCACCTCTTGGTCACAAGATGGTTGCTCTTCTTCCACATCCACATTCCGGGCAAGAAGATGGGGAAGGGCAAAGGACAAAAAGCAAATGCCTCCTGAATGTGATTTCTTTCAAAGCTCTGCTGGAAGCCCCATCCAGTGGAACTTCCGTTCCAGTGGCCAGAACTGTGTTGCATGACCACTGTCTCCACAAGAAAGGCTGGGAATGGCAGTGGGAGTTGTGTTTCTTTTGTTCTTTTCTTTTTCAAGCAGGGCACATTTTCTGCCTGAATCCTATTGAGGTTCTGTTAGGAAGGAAGAAAAGGAGAATTGATATCCCCTAAGCAAATGACTGTGTCTGCAACAGCCTGGTCTTGGTCTCCCAGCCATGAGACCCTTCCCTTACTGCTCTACCCTCCATGCCCCTAAAAAGAAATCAGACTCTATTGTTCATGTCTTAAATATCTCTGTTGATTCCTCATTGGCTACGGAATAAAGAACAAACACCCTAGCCCACGCTCTGGGTCCCACCTTCTTTTCTATGCTCCTGTCTGCCATCCGTCTTCCCCCTAGAACACACCTGTGAGATGACACAGAACTCTCCATGATTCCCTGACCCACAGTGCTGTGCCCCTGCTATCCTTACTGTCCCATCGCTGGACAGTCATTAAAGCCCTCATTGCTGGGGAGGGACTCAGCATATATCCACTCAAATGTCTTTCTTCACCCTTAGAAGAGACAGTCCTCACACTTCGAGTCCTCCCCATTCCCTGTGGCCTCCACTCCACAGGACAAGGTGTCCAGTCTGAGCCGGCAGAGCCCAGGAGTAGGTGGGTCCTGTTTCCCAGAGGCTGGCACTATGGAGTCGAAAGAGAACACAAATCTCTGAGCACACTGTTTTCCACTTCTTGTTCTCTCGGGGAGGCCCTGGATCCCTTCCTTACTGCTGTCTCACATCCTGTTCCCTTGAGCAGGACATCCACCTTCTAGAAGCAGCAGCCTGGCCACCCAACCAGTTCACCCCATTTCAGTAATTCATCCATGCAGCTGCTTCAGGAAGCCGATTAAGAATTTTCTCAACAGACTTAGAAGTCTCTCATTTCCCTGTAGACAGCCTGAGCACAGGGTCCCACAACTGCTGTGTATGGAAGGTAGAGGCTTCTACACTAACCGAGTTTTACCAGAGCTTTGCATTGTGCTGTAGAGCCTTTGCCAAGCATCTAATAAAATCGATGCTGGTTTGTTTCTCTCATACATCTAGTGATGCTGTGTACAGGCAGTGGAGTGCTGATCAATGTTTAACAACTGGCTCCGGGGCAGGAGTGGCTGGAGAAGGAGAGCTCTGGTTTTCAGAGTGTACTGATTTCAGTGGTGTAAATATTCCTACCATGGCCAAATTCAAGCTACCAATGAGACGCAACTAAAAACGGAGTGGGAAGGAGTTAGGCCAGGTTGGCTCTCACGAGCTGGTTTGACCTGGCTCCCGCACAGCAGCGGGAGGCCCTGACAGGGAGAAAGGGTGTGTGCCAGGTCCAAGCACCAAAAGCATGCCCAGAGTTAGCAACCACCTCCTTAGCAACATCGTCTCAACATGGACCTCCCTTTCCCCTGAGTTCGCACAGTTCCTTGATTACCCTTTCCCCACAGCAGTGTTTTTAAAAATCTTCTTTTGAGTGGAAGTGTTCAATTACCACAGTACACATTCCATCAGTCATTTACTCCACAGACAGGTGCCGAGGGCTGTCCATAAGCAATGCCTCTTCTCATTACAGAGGCTGCTACGCTCCGGGTCACCACCAGGAGTCACTCTTTAGCATCAGGAGCAGACAGGGAAGCTCCACAGCACTTAGCACATAGTAGGGCTACATGCCACTTGTCAGATGCATGAAGGAGAGAAAGAAAGAATATTTTTTTCTACCTGGAACAGAACCCTTCCTCCCATATTTGCCTGGCTACCTCCTACCTACCATTTGGGATTCAATTGAAATGTCCTCTAGGAATCCCTCCTAAGATCACCTTAACCCCCCTCCACCACCAAATGTAAGTTAGATGCCCCTTCTTGGGGCTCCCATAAGCCTTTGCAATCAGTAGAATTGATCATCCTGTACACCTACATTTTATTTTTGGACAATGCTGCCTGTTAGACTGTGAGTGTCACAAGGCCAGGTGTCCAGTGTGTCCTGTCCCTTGGTCCTTCACTGTAGTGTTCTGAAAGCTAGCACAGTGCCTAGCACAAAGGGGGTACTTACTAAACATTTGCAGAATGGGTGATTGAGCAGAATTTATAGTATTTTAAAATATTTCCCAGGGAGATTTAGTTTCATTTCTTTTTCTTTTGCTATTATTACTATCGTTTTTTCCCACAAAATTCCTGCTTTCACTATTCTGGTACCAAAAGAAAGGAAAAGAGGGAGGAGAGAAAAGATTTCAGTGAATTGCAGCTTCCAGCTGGTTATTATTATTTAAATTTTGACTTTATCTTTGTGGAAACCGAAGCCTACATTGAAGCTATCTCTAGCCGAGCCAGGGTCTGTGCCTGCCCAACCACTCATATTTCCAGAACGCACTTTGCTGTGTCAATACACATTACTCGTCACATTGCCACGAGTCTGAGAAGTTTGATCTCCGCTGTTAGATTGTTGTCATGTGTCAAATCACACAGCCCAGGGAGAATGACTGCAATGCACAGAAACAGCAGACATTGAGCCATGGTCAGACTGCCTCACAGATAAACACTGCTGTGCAGACCAGGAAAAGAAAGGTAGAGAAACAAGCCGAAGCTTCCGACACAGAAGTAAGCCCTCTTTACTTTCATTTCCTCGCCACTCTGAGTCTTCAATTTTATCAGCGCATGCAAATATCCAGTTCTCTTCCAACTGACCTTCTGGCTGCTTCTCTCACAATGCTGGACTAGTTTGAGTAAGTGGTCGCATCGTTGGTGAAGTGGGGTGGTGCCGTGATGTCCTCGCATGGAAGCTGACAACACGAGGCAGGTGCAGTGACTCTGCAAGCTCCTACCCTTGCAAAACGAAAGCTCAGAGAAAAATGTGAAAATAGAACTAGACTCAGGGAAGAAAAATCCACTTCAGGGAGTATGAGATACCCAGGCAGGAAAGCTGAAATCATTGTTCTCTGCTGGTGGCGGTGGTTTTCTTTTCTATTTTTTTAAGTTGGCTTAAAAAAAAAAAAAGACACAAACAAACACACGAGTACTGGTTGTTCTCATTAAAGAAGGAAAGGGCACAAGTCAATCTGCTCATTTAAAGACGCCCCCATACTTGAAACAGTTTCCTAGAAAGGCAGCTATAATTTAACTGGGTGTAGCTTAGCACACTCGCAGGGCATTTTTACGACACCTTCCAAATCCTCGATGGCTGCTCTCGTGGTATGACAGCAGCAAGCCACATTCATCGCACCCGACAAGGATTAGAGAATAAAATTTGTCATGTATGTAAATTGTAATCACGGCGGATGGTCGTATGTGCTCATTTAGGCATTTTAACAGTGTGTGATGCTATCCTCTCCGCAGGACTAATAAGCATTAGCCGTAATGAGGTCAGTCAGTCAGGCATTATCAGGGGATTTAATTGGGACATGGGTCTCTGCTGAAGTGAAAATTAATAACTTTTGTCAATGTTCTGGTGAAATGTTCTGTCTTATTAAACTATGAGGGTCAATTAGAAAGCATTATGTAATAAAGTCCCCAGCAGCAGAACTCAAATTGAGTTATACCACAGTCATTATTCCAGGGCGAATGCATTTGAAAATGGAAAACCAGAGTGCCATATGGAGGGTTTGGGTCAGATTTACAAGCATCGCATGTTAAGGCTTCCACAAGAAGGAAACAATTAAACGTAATACCGAAATAAATCAGCGCGCCAAGCGGGCTGTGCAGGGCCAGGAGCCTGGGGCGGGCTGCGGCCCTGGAGCTGTGACACTGCAAAATGGCAGTGTCGGGGAGGCGCGCTTAGAATCTGGGGCACACCTGGAAGGCTCGGGCCTGCACACTGACTCATATAAATAACTCTTTATCGTGTAGCCATTAAGACGAGAGATTGCTTTTATTAAAGTGCAAGTTATTGTGGCACAGCAAATTAAAGAATTTTAAAGCATACTAAACAGCCACCACTATTCCCCATTCGGTCATGTTTTACGGTACTTTAAATGGGCAGTATATTGTTAGGGAGATGTAAAGTCTGTGCCAAGGCTGGGATCTGACGAAACGGTTCTTCTGGCCACGGAGGACGAGCAGGGAGGGTGCTGGTGGAAACATGGTCTCCGGCCTGGATGCGTTTGGGGGGCTGGAGCTGGGGGCGGCAGACGTCCTCGTCCCCTGGAAGGCTGGGAGGTGGCTCTTGTCTGCTCCATTCTGGAACTGAGCAGAGTCTTAGAGATGCTTTTCAGACGGAACAGAAAATGGAAGAAAGGAAGGAAGGAACCAAGGGAGGGAGCCTCAAAGAGGATCTGTGGTGTCCCATTATCAAAGAATTACAACTTTCTACAACTTTCTTATCTGACCAACTCAGTTTTCTCTGAACCTTCTCTTCTCTAGTGAAGTGAGCTGGGATCTGATTATTTCTCCATTTATCCCCAATATTGATTATGTTTCTCATTAAAAATAAACTGTAGCAATGCTGCTTTCTTGGCTCTGAACGGTACTGGGACACAGCTGGTTTCCCTCCCTGTGCTCTGAGGACCCCCCCTACCCCCAGCACCTCCCACCAGGCCCAACAGCGGCTGTGCCCAGTGCAGCCCCGTACCCATTCTCTTCACCCCAGTTGCAGTAATCTTTCTGAAAAAGCAGATTTGATCCTGCCACTCCCTTGCTTAAAAACCGTTTACACCTCCCCTTTGCACATAGGATAAAATCCCAAATCCCTACCACAGCCCCCGGAGCGCCTCCCCGACGTGCCGGGGGCTCACCTGGAGCCACCTTCCCCTCACACATTCTATCAGGTTCTGGAACATATGAAGCTCTGTTCTACCCGGGGGTTTTGCCCATGCCATTCTCTTAGTCTGGATTTCTTTCTTCTGACTGTGTGGGTGCTTCCTCTCAAGCTTAGAAACCCATCCTCCGGAAGCCTTTCCTGATCATTCTACCTAAAGTTCTGGCCCATCCAGAACTCTATCCTCACCACATGTGAGTTTCTAACATAGTACTTACCAGAGCTATAATTGACAAAGTAACAAACAACAGCAACAGGAAAAAGCAAACGACTTTTTAGTGGCCTACTCCTTTTTTCTCTGACACCTGTAGTCTGAAAGCTCTGTGATGGCAAAGATCTTATCTGTTTTGTTTCCCATGGAATCTTGAGCATTGGGGGCAAATAGCAAGTGTTCACTATTTGTTAAATGACTGAATAACTCATTGAATTAAAAGGGTGCCTTAGAAAGAAACCTGAAGTTAATCCAACTCAACTTTTTTACTTCACTGACATGTTTCTGAGAATGGTGCGATATTAAATAATATGCAGAAGGAAGACCACTGGGAGAGTCAGGACGAGTGCCTGGTTTACCCTCAAAATCTGTGTTTCTTACTTTCCTCTGCCCAATCACCTAATCCTATTTAACCGTACCCTATGTTTACCCCTATTGGAATAAATAGCACTGTTATAGACTAAATGTTTATGTCCCCTCAAAATTCATACATTAAAATCCTAACTCCCAGTGTGATGGTATTAGGAGGTAGGGCCTTTGGGAGGTGATTAGGTCATGAGGGTGGGGCCCTCATGAATGGGATTAGTGCCATTATAAGGAGAGACATGAGAGCTCTCTCACACTCCTTCCACCATATGAGGATAAAATGAGAAGTCAGTCTGCAACCCAAGAGAGGGCCCTCACAAGAACCCAACCGTATTGGCACCCTGATCTCAGACTTAGAGCCTCCAGAACTGTGAGAAATAAGTAAATTTCTGTTGTTTATAAGCCACCTAAGTCTATGGCATTTTTTTACAGCAGCCTGAACTGACTAAGACAACGACCTTAAGTCTCATGGGAAAGCATGTTTAAAATCAGTTTGAAATCTAAAGCTGCTCCATCAACAAGAGGATAGATGATTGAATTCTGGTGTATTCGTAAAGTGGAGTACAATGGAATGAGAATGCATGAACCAAACCTGCAGGCATAAAAAATTGTTGAATCCCAAACACATAATGTTGACTCAAAATAGCAAATCACAAAAGAAGCCATGCATGGCAATAGTTTTTATATAAGATTCAAAAAACAAGCAATATGTGGTTAGTGGATATGTGGTAAAACTGGGACAAAAATAGGAATAAGGAATATCGTTTAAAAAAAAATAAAAGCAGCATTCAGATGGTGGTTCCTTGCAATGTGCCACTCGCAAGGGAAGGAAAGAGAGGGGCCCGACATGAGGAAGACCACCCAGGATGCGGAGGAGGGTGGAGATGTCATTTATCTTCACTGGGTGGCACTTTGATGGGTACCCATTTATTTCTTATGCTTCGTAGTTTGTAAGTTTATATTTATAAAAATATTGATAAGTTTTAAAAAAACTAAAACTGACATGATTTCCACTTTGCCCAAATAATTCCAATCTCAAAGAGAAGAGCTGCTCCCGCTCTCAGGGGTGCTCCTGGAAGCCTGCGTTTAGCTGTCTGTTCACTTTCCTTGTTTCATCCGCAGGTCCACCGAATGAGAAACTGGGGCATAGGAAGAGGTGAATCTACAGAAGCCTGGAACGACACTCAAGAGGATTATTGCCCCTTGGTATTCCAGTGGATTATCTTGTGACATTCAGACATAATAACTACATTCAGAGAAGGCCTGATAAAATAGTGTGGGTTTGTAAGGAAGGAACCAGTCTCAAAAGCCAAATCGTCTTTGCGCCCGGGCTGTTGTTCTCTGTGTTGGGGACAACCGCGCCAGCCTCACATCCTAGTATTGCTCTACACGTGTTCATCTCTGAGTCTTTAGCCAGGATCTGTCACACGAATGACCTCATTTGATTCTCCCTACAACAGTGTGGGAGACACAGGACAGGCATTTTAGTCCTTGTCTTAAGATGCTGTTTCCCATATATTCTGACACCTCCCTTCTAACTACCCACACCCATTTAAAGCTGACAGACCGGAATCCCTATAGCCCATTCCTGAGCCAGCTCAACATTGTACAAAAAACTTGCAATAATTGTGCAGAGAGTGTGGAAGGAAATGGCTTTGGGGACATTGGATACGGCCCCTGAACAAAAATAACCTTCTTTCTGGTCCTTCCACTTTCAGCAAACTGTTCCTTGCTATCTTCAAGACGTTTCCACCTTTTATAATCTCTCACTAAACTGCAAACACCCCTGAGAGTATCCACGTCAAGAAACAACGTCTCACTGATTGTCATTAACTGAGAGGTGGGACCCAGAGCAGGCACCAGGGCAGGAGTGGGCACCAGAGAAGGGAAGGGGCATGGATGAGGAAGGGAAGGAAATGGGGACCCAAAGGCAAATCATGCCATGTCGCCCTTAGGTGCAGGGCAGCCTGGCCTGGTTTCTTTGCACACTGTCTTTGTTTTTGACTTGACCCCTAGACTTGCTGCTGGCACAGGATGCCCGGAGATGGCCAATGTGCCCTGTTGACTTTGGCACATGCGGATGTTCCCACCCTTGAACAATTCCTCCCTCTAATGTTAGTGGAGGGGATTCCCACCATAAGGGTTTCTGGATCATTTGTGTTGCTGGATCTCCCGGGGCCACACTTCTGTTTCGGGAGAGAGTTTTGGCATCCAGCTCCTTCCGACACATCAGGCTGAAAATGGAATTTGAGCCAAGAGTTCTGTTGTTTCATTTGGTTATTTATGAGAAGCTGGTATTTTCTGCTCATGAAGACAACGGGAAATTTCAAAACCTAAACATTAGCAAGCTATTGGGGTGGTGGTGAGAAAACAGAGATCGCGAAGTATTTCTCAAACAGTTTGAGTAATTTGCTTCGCTGTTTTTTCCCAGGAGTAATAACAAATAGGAATGTCACTTGCCTTTTGGGATCTTTTTGCTGAAAAGTATGAAGCTGTTCCAGAGAGATTCTGAACAGAGGGGCCCCACCTCTACAGTCCTATAGGAAAATGCAATCCGCCTGCGCCTCCATCCCAAGGCTTGTGCGTGAATGAAAGAAAGAACAAATGCATGACCACACCGCTCCGCTACACACACTTAACTCCACAGAGCAAATGCCTTTTAGTCGTGTGTTACTGTCCTAGCTTGAGGCCCAATTATTTCTTTATCTAAATAATGTAGAGGTTTTCTTCGATTATAAAAGTAATATGTGCTCATTATAAAATCCTTGGAAGATACAGAAAATATAAAGAAGAAAACAGAAGTCACCCATAATCCTACCCCACAGAAAGATTTTATTAATGGTGAGGTTTCTATCACAGGAGTGTTCTTCTGAGCTCATAAATGTTCCATGGCTGAGGTCTTGCAGTATACGCTGTTGATATCTGTGGGAGACAGAATTCTAGGAGAAGCCCTGAAGGCCCACACCGCTGTATAATCTCCTCCCCCTTAAATGTGGGCAGGCAGGATCTGGGAACATGACTGTCCTCACTCTCGTGATTTGGTTGTGTTACCTGGCGCAGCTGACTTTAAGGGAGAGAGATTTTCCTGGGTGGGCCTGACCTAATCAGGTGTGTCTTGACAGAGATTGGGCTTTTCCTGGAGACAGAGTAAGAAAGCTTGGCAAGGATTCGAAGCAAGGGAGAGTGTCCCTTGGTGGCTTTGGAGACAGAGAGCACCACGTGGTGAGGAATGCTGGAAGCCCCCAGTGCCTGAGAGCAACCCCCAGTGGACTTCCAGCAAGGAAACGGGGACCTTGGTTGTACAGCCACAAGGAACTGAATTCTGCCAAAAATTTGAGTGGGTTGAAAGAAAACCCAGCTCCAGATGAGAACACAGCCTGACCAACACATTAATTTTGGTCTTACGAGACCCTGGGCAGAAAACCCAATAGAGCCTGCTGGGTTGATTGGGTTTGCTGGGATTTCTGTCCTACAGAACTGTGAGATAGTAAATGGAGGTTGTTTTAAGTGGCTAAGTTTGTAATAATTTGTTACGCAGCAATAAAAAATGATACAAATGTTTTCTTTTTTTCACTTCCTGTTACAATTTACACTTTTTCTCCTGTTATCCTTAACTAAAATTTTAATGTCTATGTATAGCATGTGTATGGATCATAATCAATGTAACCAGTCCGTATTATTGGGCATTTAGATGTTGCCACTAAAGGTGTTAGGGATCAGTTGTTTAAAAATTGTGTTGTCTTCTTGTTTTTTTTGTCTGTGCTTGTTTTGGCTTCTGTGGTCACAAGAGAGAGAGATGAAACATCTCTTTCCCAACATCTTCTGCGCTGTATACAAAGAAAGGAAGAGAGAGAGGGAGAAAGGGTTCTCTTTGCTCCTTTAAGGGAGAGAGAATATTACCCTTTGAGAGAAGGTTGTGTGTTTCAAAAGTGGGGATGAAGGCTGTGGGCTGCAGATGTTAAACAGAGGTGTGCTCCTCCCTGGCTAATGGTTCCCCAAGACTGAGAAGAGAAATAAAGGTTGACCTTTGACCTGCAATGGAGATATGGCCCCATCTGAGCCCAGTGCCCTGGGTGCTCTGAGATAGGGACTGCCTCGTGGCTGTCTATGCAGTTGGCACCACACGCCATGGCAGGAGAGGGTCTGCTGAGGTCCTCCAACCCAGCTGGGGGTGAGAAATCGAGAGCTCTTCTCGCCATCCTTGGCTAGTATTGGCTTTAATCAGATTTTGTTTCACTTTGAAAAATACAGAAATGTAGCACTTTGTACCTTCCTGGGATGTGGGTATTCCTACCTGTTCCATGAATAGTACTGTGATAAATAATTCTACACAAATAGGACCCAAATCTGTTATTATTTTATTTGAATGGATTTCTAGAAATAGATCAAATGATATACACATTTTAAGGTCCTTCATGTAAATGATCAAATTAGTGCATTCCTAGATCTCTTAAGCAAAAGTATATATGAGACACTAGATTCATAATAAAGTCTCCCTTTGGCCTCTGCCCCAAACCACCCCAACACACCAATTCCAAAGGATTCAAGGCCCATTTGAGCAAGTCTAGGCTCTGGCTGTGCACTTATAGTAAAAGGCAGTGTGCAGCCCACACTGCGTGACAGCAGGGACAGGGACAGCCTGGACACACACCACCTCTGCCAACCACTGCCCCTGTGACCTTATGTACTCACTTCCTGGGGCCGCCATAACAAAGTGCCACAGACTAGGTGCCCTAAACAACATGCATATATTGTCATACAGCTCTGAAAGCTCAAAGTCTAAGATCAAGGTGTCAGCAGGGTTCATTCTTTCTAAGAACTGTGGGGGAAGCCTCTGTTCCAGGCCTGCCTCCTGGCTTCTGGCGGTTTACTAGCAATTGCTGGCATCACTTGGCTCACAGATGGCCGTCTTCTCCCTGTGTCTTCACATGGCCTTCCCTCTGTGACCAAATGTCCCTGTTTACAAAGACACCAGTCATACTGGATTAGGACCTGTCCTAATGACTCCATCTTTACTTGATTGTCCATGAAGATCGTTTTCCAAATAAGGTCACATTCACAGGTAGTGAGAGTAGGACTTCAACATCTTTTCTGGGAGGGGAGGGGACGTCATTCAACCTATAACACCTTGGTAAGTCACATGTGCTCTCTAATGCTCTGTCTCCAGATCAGCCAAACAGAGATGAGGCAGCCTTCTTGACTGCGAGGGTTACATTTAGATGATAAATGGAAACATAGATAGATGATAGATAGAGCACTTATGCAGTACCTGGCACATGATATTTGCTCAATAAATATCGGTGGAATTATCAACCAAAATTTTGCTATGATTATTTCATTATACCCACATGGGATACACAAACACCCACAATCCACTGGGTGGAGATGTGTGTTTATGTGGCCACCACAGTGCCCCTGCAGAGAAGATGCTTTTCCTTTCCAAGAGCCTTGTACATTTTCCTCGTCCAGCTTTTGCAGGCAGGTTGCTTGCCCAGACACAGACCTCACTCTCCCACAAAGCCCACTTTGCAGATTGGCGCCTGCCTTCTGCTGCTGGTTGTTTAGAAAGTGCTGACGCCTCTCTTCATCCGCAGTGCCAGGACTCCCTGCCAAAGCTGCCCTCATGCACAAGGCCCTCCCCGCACCCCAGGGTTCCAGAAGTTGGACCTAGCGCCAAACAAGCGCAGTAAGAGAGGCCCCTGTGATACAGCCCTCTCTCTTGCACACACACACACCAGCCAGAGACCAGAGACCCCAATCAGTGCTCAGAGAAACTTTTAAAATGAATAAAAATTGTTCAATCTCTTTGATGATATTCAAAGGGTCTTTTTTTAACATATGAGAAAGCACATTCAAAATTCTTTACACATGTGGCGTCACCAGCTCTTTCTTTCCCCCATAAACCCTCCTAATTCCATCATTTAGATGTCTAATGACACCGAAGGCTCTCGCCAAGACATAATTGGGTACCCTGCACGCTCCTGGATCTCGTGCCCTACCTGAGCTTGGAAACTTGTCCACTGAGCCAGACACAAAAGGTTTGGGGGGTGGAGGAGCAAGGACAGTGCTCACCTGCTCAAGTGGCCTTTGAGGGGAGAGCTGAGCTGCCTGCAGGAGAATGTTTGCTATACATTTTGCGCTGACACTCCAGGAGAGGAGCACGATTTCTTTTGTGATTGGAGGTAATGTAATCTACAGGAAAATCAATGTGGGCTGACAGGAGACTCGCCCAGCTGATCTGCAGACCAGAGACTCTGAATCACAGCAGACCGAAGGCACAGCGAGGCAGTTCCCACCGCCGCAGGGAGATGGTGGTTTTGGAAAGCTCACACCCCAGAATGCTCCTGACCCTGAATGAGACTGTGGCCCCAGCTGTTCAAGCTGTTGAGAGTTAAGTGGCAAAGTGCTCATTTGCGGGGATGACAGTAGGGGACAGAGGGCCATGGCATGCACTGCTGAGTTACGGAGAAAAGGGAGAGACACACTCAGAGGAGAGAGATTGTAAGCTAGAGACAGAAAGAGATAGGAAGAGAGGGAGAGGCAGACAGACAGACAGACACACAAAAACAGGGACCTCAGTTTCAAATTGTCTACTATGTTACTCTACTATTTTCTAAATTAAAAATTCAGGCTATGTATCCACCACCCCAAAACAGCAATTACTTTAGTAATCAGGAAAGAATGTTGCCAAAATAAATGAATAAGATAGACTTAACAAAAAATAACTCTCGCCACCCCAGAAACATCTGCGCATCTGCCGGCCCCCTCGCTGGCCTGGTTTAGCTGACTTCAGCACCCATGGCGGCAGCAGCGCCAGCAAAGTTAACAGGTGCCACCCCAATATGGCTGCACACCGCTTCCCATGATTTGGAGACATAAATCAGAATAATAGGCTCATGCCAGTCCTTGCCCACATGCCCCCTTTACCCAAGCCATAGCCACTGGCAGCCTTCTGGCCCCTGGATGCTTGCTTTAAGGCATCAAAAACACCCACCCCCCAACTTTGGAGGCAGGGGTGCTTTTCCAGAATCTGTGTACCTCTCTGTGTAGTCAAAACACCCATGTCGTTATTGCATGACATATGTGGAAAATTGCATTTGGGAAAGCAATGGGTTAAGAATCAGAACGTGGGCACAGCGTGCTGGAAGGAGAGGCTGGTGCTACCCACTGGTGCCCATCACAGACCTGACACCAGGAGGAGGCTGGAATGCCCAGACTGGGGCGGGGCAAAGACTTGTGGAAACTCACAGGCCTCTCAGGGGCTCCTTCCCTTGGGCTGTATAAAAACAAGTCTCCTGAAGACACAGCCTCCCTTCCCTCATCTCTCCTTCTGTCTCCAGTGTACAACAGGCCTCTTCCGTCCCCACACAAACTTCCTGGCAACAACTTCCTACTTCACCTACTATGTTCCTGGCAGAAACTTTTAAGGCGAAAGAGGCAGCATCCTCAAACACGGTCTTTTCAAAGATTTGGGGGCAATTAAGAGGCTGAATTGGCTCCGTTTCCTTTCCCCCGGCCTGTCCCCACTCTGCAGTGGAACTGACAAGGGCTCTGGACAGCGGGACAGCGGGATCCAATAAATCTGAGGCCTGTCTAGGTGCTTCATTTATCAAGAGGCCTAATTTACCCAGGCCCTTTAGACTAATTGCAGATTTGCAAAAACTGCTGAGAGTGTAGAACCGTGTATTGTGAGTGTCCCTTGCCATATTTCTGCTAATGTGTTTCATCTGGAGTACATAAAGAGGCAGGGATGCTGATTTTAGACACAGCACTTTGGGGCTAATCCAGCTAAATGATTAGCCCTAAAATTCTGCAGTGATGTCATTTTCCCTACAGTGCTCTGCCAGTCGGGTTGTTTGCTTTATAGGGAGAAATATGTACTCTAGACCAAGGTGAGCTGTCCTGGCGTCACACGGAACTCGGCCCTCTGTGGTCAATTTGGGGCAACAACACCAGCCTGCCCACTGGTCTCTGGGTCTCCTTTCAAGATGGCCTGGGTTGCCAGCAGGAGAGCACTTGTGGGACTCAGACAAACACCCCTCTCCACTGCCCCCTGCATATGCCATGAGCCAGTCTTGCTTACAGGGAAGTCACCCAGGTTCTGGGCAAGGGGCAGGTCCTGAGTGGTTAAAAAGGTGCAAGTCCTAGCTCTGCCCCAAGCCATGTGGGCACAGGCCGGTTACTCGTCCTCTCTGAGCCTCAGCTTCCTCCTCTACAAAACAGAGACATGAACACCTGCCTTGCCCGATGTCTCCAGACAGCTGAGAAGGTGACTACCATGGGACTTTGGCGTTAGAGGGCTCGAGTCCCAGGTGTGTATCACTGCTGAGCTCTGAGACCCTGGTTACTCAACTACTCTGGGCTGTGGGCTCCTCCTGCATAGATGTGGATGACAAAAGTTGCCTTGCAGGGTTATTGGACTGACCATTCCAATAATAACTGATCACCCACATCCAGCTCTGTGGGCCACACATTATAGTTGCTCAATAAGTAGTAACTCTGACTTGGGTGTATGCATTTCCCCAACATTGGGCCCACGTATCTATTATATTTCAGAAAGAAGAGCTAAGCTGCAATTAATGGGGTTTTTTTAATACCCTTTGCACCCTAGGAAGTTATTTTCCCAATAAATGCAAATAGGTCTGCATTTGACATTATCTCAGAGTTTAAAGACCAGAATTCCTTCGTTAGACTTTCTAGATTTCTTTGATACACAGTTGACTCTTGAACAATACAGGGGTTAGGGCACTGACCCCACATAGTTGAAAACTCACATACAAATTTTGACTCCCAAAATCTTAACTACTAATAGCCTACTGTTGACTGGATGCCTTACCAATAAAATAAACAGTCAATTAACAGATATTTCATATGTTATATGTATTAATACTGTATTCTTACACTAAAATAAGCCAGAGAAATGAAAATTTTATTAAGAAAATTATAAGGAAGAGAAAATACATGTATTATTAATTTAGGGGAAGTGGATCATCATAAAGGTCTTCATCCTCATCATCTTCACATTCAGCAGACTGAGGAGGAGAAGGAAAGGAGGCGTTGGCCTTGCTGAGGAGGAGGAGAAGGAAAGGAGGGGGTGGCAGAGGCAGAAGAAAATCCACGTGTAAGTGGACCTGTGCAGTCCAAACCCCTGTTGTTTGAGGGTCAACTGCATTTTGGAGAAGGCGCACAAATACCATTTCGACATGCAGCTGAAGCCTTCATGGATTCTAATGTGCGTATCCTACCTAATATTTATATCATTTATTGAGTGTTTAGTATATGCTAATTACTGTAATGTAAACATTTTACACACAACTGCCTGTTCAATCTTAACCACAGCTCTCCAAAGAAAGTGCTATTCTTATCTCTGTCTTACTGATGAGGAAAGTGAGGTTTCATGAGATTCAGTAATTTACCCAAGATTGCACCACAGGTAAGGGGTAGAGCAAAAACTCAAACCTTGGTCTACCTTCCCCAAAGCCGGTACTTTTAGCCAGGACACCACAGAGAGGCAAAAACCACAAAAAGGGACACCTGCAAGCACAGGACACACCCAGCGCTGGTTTACTGAGTGCCAAGTACTATGCTGGGGACTGTCCACACAGGATCTCCAGTCCTCACAACAGTGCTGCAAAGTGGGGGTTGCTATTATTGGCCTCCTGGTGCAGATGAAGAAAGTAAGGCTTGTGTAAGTCCTATAAGTTACTCAACTTGCAATTAGAGGAGCAGGGAGAGACATCCAAGGCCAGCCACCTCTTGAGGCTGCCTCTTCATTTCCGCTACTGGCAGGAGAGGTGCCCTTCAAATGGGCTCACAAGGTAGACAGCCACGACGGCATCGCTGGGCCCGTCGTCTTTGGAAACGGGCTCTGGATCAGCTGTGAGCATGATCCTCACAACTGGGCTGCAGTAAATGAGTTTATGCTTTAGACACCTTCACAAAGGCCTTTGCTTGCCTAAAAACTCCAGGACACGATCCTTCGGCTCGGAGAATTATTAAATAACAGCCCAAGAGAAGCAGAGGGCAAAGCGCTCCTCCGTGTTCTGGAAGACTGAGTGTGAAGTCATCTTATTAATTGGCCTGCCCAGTGAGAGTGTTTGTCCTGATGGATCAAAGCTTGAAACGGAGACACAGCACCCAAAGGCACGGCACAACCTTTGTCATGCATCTCCCATCTCCGGCTAAGCAGCCGGGGGCATGGGCCAAATCACATGATGGATTCCTTGCACATCATACCATAAATTTACCCTCGAGAGCCAGGCGCCCTGGGTCCCACCTGTGTCAGCACGCCAACACGCAGCCTCGGAACTGTAACGTAGTGTTCTAGGGGGAGGCTGAAATTAATGAAACTCCAGCTGACATTTTGAGCACGCACGCACATATCTCAAGATTATCCCACAAGTATATTTCTTGTGGAGAGAGTAGTTTTTCCATATTAAAAGATGGCATTAACCTTCAATAGTCCATCACTGGCTTTAATCCTTTCCACCTGTAAATATTCCAGATAAAAATATTGCATCGACTGTGCCTGTGTCTTACAAATGTGGCTTAGATCTGGACTTAGAGGGAGATGACAGGTTGAACTTTTTCATTTTCAAATATCCATCACAACTTGAGTTGGTGGGTGGTTCTGGGGGGAGCATGGATATGTGGAGTCTGGAAGGCCTGGGTTCAAATCCCTGCTTCTTCATTACTAACCCAGGGACTCCGCAAAAGTTGCTTGCCAGTCGCCCCCTGTAGTTGTGGAGTTTCTGCCCTGCAAAACAGGGCTTTGTGTAATTAGTCTGTTCAGAAAGGCTGCATTTTGTAATTCACCTGCCCGAAGGGTGTAGCTTTCGATATTTATGCCACCATAAGTGTGAGTTGCAGCCTGATGCATGGCTTCTTCAAGGCTCACCAGCCTCATCTGCAAAATCAAGATCATTCCTTCTTTTCCAGCTCTTGAGCTTGAGAGACACTGTGTGTATGATGCAAGCACCACACTCCCATCATGAGAAGGAGGCAAGTGCAGTCCACAGTAACTGGTCAAGGGGCTGGTTCTAGGGGTGCAAAATGGCAGCCTGTAGGTGGGAGCCATTCTACATTTGTGTTCTGTTTGCCTTTAAAACGGGGTTTTAAAAACTTTTGAGTCAACTCTTAAAAATCTGGAGATTTTCCCACAAAAACCTTTATTTCCAGGTCCTCTGGACAAATTAGAATACCTGGGCCCACAGGACAGTACTTCCACAGAGCAAGAGTCAGCAGGACCTGCAAGGGGCCAGGTGGGTGCTTCCTCCAGACCAGCAAGCTCACTCTGGGGCCCACAGCTGCCAGCTCTCAGCCAGCGTGTGACCTACACCACCTGCCACCTCACTCGCGTCCACTCTGGCCTCCATTGCTGCTGCAGTTGGAGACTTCCAGAGCCTTGCTCCTCAAGGTGTGGTCTCTGGCCCGGCAGCACCTGGGAGTGGATTGAAAATGCAGAATCCCAGGCCCCAGCCTAGCCCCACGGAATCAGGATCTACATTTAAACAGGATCCCCAAGTGGATGAGTACGTTCATTGAAGTTTCAGAAGCTCTGATCTAGAATGGGGGTGGCGATCTGTGGCCAAGTCCAGCCAGCTGTTTGCTTTTGTAAATTTTCTTGGGACACAGCCGTGCCCATTTGTTTATGTGTTTGTTGTCCCTGGCTGCTTTCGCTTACAATGGCAGAGCGACAGGCCCTCGAAGCCTAAAATATTTATTCTCTGGCCCTTTATAGAAAGAGTTTGCCAAGTTGAAGAACACTTTACAAAAATATTTTACTTTTCAACTGGACATTGCAAGTACTACAGACACCATGACGAGTGTAAACTCCCAGGAGAATTTCTGCTTTCAAGCCTACTAGCTTTGCCTTCCCTGATTTCTTTTTTATTTGGGGTTTTTAGCTCTCGATCCCTGGAGAGCCCACAAAGCCACAGAAGTCAGCCGAGGAGCCTCTTCCACACTGGACACCCATCTCCTCCACGCCTCTCTCTCAGCCTTCCAGGTTTTTCTTCCCTTTTTCATCCCCTCTCCAGGATTCTTCCTCCTCTTCCCCTGGTTGGTCCAGTTTCCTCCTGGATGATTTGGGCAAGAACCGTGGGAAAGACAGGGGGTCTCCCCAAGAGGTTCCTGCACACGAGCAGGCCTTCCTTCCCTACTAACACTTTGCTAAAAGAAAGCCTCTCCCTTCTGGTGTGCCAGCCTGGCGTTCACAGACCCTGGGAGACGAAAAGGGGAAAGGGACCTGTCCTGTAACTTAAGTAAAGCACCTGGCCCATAGAAGCCACTCAGCAGATGATGGTTAGAGGGTCTTCCTCACCTATGACATTGTGTTATCCTTCTTTACTTATCCTGAGGTAGAAAACCCTGTGAAATACTGTAATACAAAATCATCTGTGAGCCAAAAAAATGTCTAGAGTCATACACCATTTCCATATGTGGTTGTGATGAATTTTTAACTGACCGGTCAACAAGACTCTTCATCTTCAAAGTGGAATCCAGCATTTCAGAAGGTGTGCCAGCCAGCAAGGTGTTCGCCACATGGGGTGTCCCGCAAACGCCCATGGTGGTTGGGAACTCCAGGTGGGCCTTAAGACGTGCACAGTCTCTGGAGACACGATCCCAAACCCAGCTCTTACAAAGGAGGAGACTGCGGCCCCAGAGGCACACGGTGGTACCTGGTTTCCACGCAGGCCTGCCCATCTCGCTGGCCGGCTGCTGACTTGTCGCCTATTCAAATATGACCCCATCAGGGGAGGATTTCCCAAGACCCCCCTGCGAAGCCTTGGGATTTGTGAGCCAGGGAAGGGTTTCTTAACCTATGCTCATAACCACCTCCGCTGGGAAATGATCCCTCAGGCAGAACTGAAATCCCTCTCGCCACACTCTCTGCATTCCATTTGCTCCTTCTTTTCCAAAGAAGCATCCATGGCTATTCTCTCTTTAATAATCTTCTTGTCTCAAAGGATATTCCCCTACCCCCTCAGCCATCTCCTCTCCAAGTTAATAATTGCACTTCTTTTCATCTTTCCCCACTAGTCCTGTTTTCCAACTCTTAAAATCACTACCCTCGATCCATTTCCAAGTTCCCTGCATCCCTATGAACCTCCTTTGTATCTTACAAACTGCATAAAAATGTGTTGAGTAAACACATGACGAGGGCGGACTTGCAGGTATTAATAAAGCCCATCATGTCACAGACTTGCCCAGGGTTTCTTCTGCAGGAAATGTTCAAAAATGGTGAAAGTAGAGATCCTGGCATTTTCTCATTTACTTGCTGTTTTGGAGGCAGGGGAATGAGGGAGATGGTTAACAAAAACCTACTAATAAATAATAATGGTAAAATTAATAATAATGATATTGCATGTGTATGATGTGCACTGCTCTGGAATAAGGTTTACACATATTATCTCACTGGATCCTCATTTAACCCTTGGAGAAAGCACCGTGATTATGCCCATTTTGCAAATGAAGGAATTAAAACACAGAGAGACTAACATGTTCAAAGACCTTCTCTGGTGACACGAGGTGACCTCCCAAGAATGTTTTTATCTTACTGCAGAAGGATATAGAATTTCCTGTGGAAGCAAGAGAGATTTTGTGAAGCCTATTCAGGGAAGTTGATGCTTGTTTTATCCCCTACTAGACGCCCCAGCACCTAGCAAAGTGCCTGGCACACAGTAGGTGCTCAGAAATGTTTGTGGAATAAATAGATTAAATAAACTTCATTGCCGGCTTTGAACATGATGTCAGGGGTCAGGAAACAACTTGAACTGAGTTCCGGCTGGTAACACTTAATTCACAAGAAGGTCCCTATGGCTTAGGAAGCAGTTACCCATCCCGGATGAGCAACAGAACCACCCAGAGAGAGAGCTCTGGAACGGCACAGCCTCTCCAAGCCCATCCCGGACCCCCTGGATTGGAATCTTCCAGAGGCAGCCTGGGAATCTGTACTTCTTACCAAACTTCTCTAGGTGATCATGACGCAGAACGGCCTTTGGTGACGCCATGCCCCCTGCTCTGTGCCCAGGGAATTGGGATTTTACAGACCGTACCCCACATGCGCTCCTCTCTCTCTGCCTTCTGATTGGGCCCAGCCACGATGCGGCCCCTGCGGGGGATCACGCCGTGGGAGAAGAGTAAAGTGGGGGACTTGTGCCCGGCTCCCTCCTACCAAGTCACAGGGGGACCATGGCAGGTTCTCACCAAGGCCACCGCTCCTCAGGTGGCCTCCCTCAGCCACGGCTGTCTCCCCAGGTTCAGTCACTGCTCTTCCCCTCACCCTTCAGCCCGCTGGGTGCTCAGAGCTTGTCAGTCCCGGTGCTTCTGCCGCACCTCCTAGATTCCGCTGACCACCCCTCTGGAAACAGTCCCTTCCCTACCTCTTTTCAATCTCCCTGTCCCCGCTGAGATCCTGACCGGAATTCTATCTATGAAACTGGGTTGTAAAAATCTGTGCGGTGTTGTATAAAGGGGGCCTCCATGGGCTCCTTTCTAGGGATTTTGCTTTGGGACCATCCTAAGCCCTTTGTCCTACTGCTGGGGCCAGAGGTTAGCAGTGGACAAGGTCTGTCCCCTCTCCAGTGGGCAGGGGCAGCCCAGATATTATTTGTCATATTTTGTTCCAAGTAAGAAGGGAGATTTGAATAATATATTTTGAAGTACCGAGCTGTGCCATCATAAGCCTGACTTTAAAGACCATATTAAAAAGAAAACCACTCTCTCCTAAGGCCTCCACATCCGAATTACTGAAAAGCCGATCTGTTTGAGGTCGTTCCCTTCATTCACAGCCTGCATCTTGGAAGGATGGGGCGGTGGGCGAAAGAAGTAGATGAGCCTTATGGGAATGAGGTGGTGGTGGAGAGGGCAAGAATTCTTTCCAGAAGGTGAAACTCAGGCTTCAATCACTTCCCCCAAAACCCCCAAGTGAAAACTACTCACAGCCCCAGGCTTTGCCTATTTTCTGCCCAAGCCCAGTAAATCAGCCTTTCACACCCACCCAGCCCAGCATCTGCTGAAACAGACCCAGGCCTTAAAGAAACCCAAGCTGAGAACGCTCCCTCCAAACCCAGTCTGGTGTGTTTGCGAACCTTGGCCAACCTTTCCCAAGTGCTTGGCCCAACATTCAGGTCTGTGCCTGGTTTAGGGTTTCATAGTGGCAGTTTCAAAGCCGTCTCATTATTACTGATGACCGGGGCTTGCTGAGAGCAATAGTGTTTTATAGCCCACTGAGCAGAGGGCCCCAGGAGCCGTGGAGGACTTGCTGCCTCTGAACTTGCACAAAGCACTGATTGCAAAGGTGGGTGGAGGCCATGTGCTTAGCTGAAGCTGATCTAAGCAAAGGTTGCAAAAAAGCAGGCAACCAGCCCCTGTGCTCCCATGCAGCAGCCTAAAGATAGGGCGAGGGTAGCCAGGTGTGGCCCCTCTCTAGCCACAGCACTCTGCACTGCCTGGAAAACAAAGGATGTTGTGTGTGACTGCCAGGTGTTAGGGGGCATGGTTTCCATAGCTCAGAACACTATCAGGGTACCCTTAGGATAGTTATTGTTCCAAATTGTATGTATTTTTCAACTCGTCACCTGGGCCATTTCGGTCAGACCAAGACCTGAACTCCTCTCATTCTTTACCAGACTCGATCTCTTTAGTGTCACCTGTGCGTCCCTCATTTTCTGGGGCCACACCTGAGAAAAATTAGAAGTCCTGAGAAAAATTAGAGCTGGAGGTTTGGGGAGCAGAAGGACTAGCATTTACTGACGTGCCAGACAGATCTCATCCTTGAACACATTTAATCTGCAAGCAGATCTAGGAGGCAGCGGCTATAAGTATTCTCATTCTTGTGGCTAAGAAGACTGATGCTCAGATTATCAGGCAAAGTCTTACAACTGAAAGGAGAGGTCAGCCAAACCTGACCAAACTCACTGCCCTGTCGTGTAGGGTGGGTATAAGGAGATTTATCTGTAGCCCACACTAAATTTTATATTCCAATTGTTATTTGCAAAAATATGGGAAATGACAAAAGAGAAAGTAAAATCCATATACAGTCTCATCAGTTTTTAAAATACAAATTAGTTAGGAAGTGAAAGTCCTTATATTCCTGTAATCCCAAACCCTCATTACCAGTTGGGAGGACTTTGGCTAAAGGAAGAGAACACACACAGCTTCCACGGATGTGGGCCATAGGACAGTGATTATTTTATGTAGCAGGAATCTCAAAACAGCATGATTCCAGAGTTGGTTAACTCAGCAACTTACATCAATGAGAACTCAGGTTCCTCCCATCTTTCCTCTCTGCCATCTTCAGGATGTGGACTTGGTCCTTGGTGTCACACTCAGACAAGACGACTTAAGCAGACGACATGACTCCATTTTTTAAGAACACGGAAGCCTTTCCCAGAAGCCCACCAGTAGATCCCCATCACCTCTCGTTGGCCAAGACCAAGCCACATGCCCACTCCTAGCCCATCACCAGAAGGGAATGGGGCTACTAGCATTGTTGTCGACTATGCAGGATTTATCCCAGAGCTGGGAATAGGATTCTTTTCCCTGAGAGGTGGATACCTGGATCAAGTCAGGGTCCTATTACAAAGTAAGAATGGGGCTGTGAGCCCTAGATAGGCAAAGAATAATGATTGCCAAACACACACATTGACACACACATATATGCATACTCATGCCACCACAGGTTATGCCTGTTATTAGTTCATTAATGCCTGTTTCTAGTTTGTTAGTTTATTCCTCAAAACTTTTTACTGTACAAAAACTGTTGCTATTTTATTAAAAGTGGAATCTTGTGTTTTTTACTAACTGAGGTTTTTTTCATGCTAGAACTTACAGATTTAATTCATTTTTCCTCCATGAGTACATTGTACTATTATAATTGTAGCAATAACCCATCATTACCTAATCATTCCCTTCTTAAGGGGTACGTAGGTCATTTTTAGTTTTGTGGTCTTATAAACATTGCTTTGACTGAACATCCTTGCACATGCATCTTGACCATTGTATGCTATTATTTCTACATTTTTTATAAAATACTACCTAGGAAAGCTTTTGTAAAAAATTTAACAAATTTTACCAATTTACACTTGCACTAGTACTGTACTAGAGTACCTGAGTGTCCACACCCTTGTCAGCAACTAAAATTATCTTTTTAATTTTTATGAATACAATGGGTTTTTAAAAACCAGGTGTTTTTGTTTTAAATATTTCTTTAGTCAAGTCGGATGCCTTTCAATGCTTATTTGACATTTGTATTTCATTTGTGAATTGTTTTTTTACATCCTTGCCCCTTTTTTTTCCATTGGACCATTTTTCTGGACCCCTGGTCCACTGCTGGGCTCGGCTGGGGCTGCACTGCTGCTGCGCCACCATCATGGCTCGCTGTAGTCGGAGCTGCCCTGGGCAAGCCCCTCCCCCACCCACAGCCATAACTCCCTTCACTCCAAAGTAAAGGTGTTTCTACCTGGAGTGGAAGCCTGAGAGACTGAAGTATGGGCCAAGTAGAGTCAACCTGGTTCTGTCAGCTTCACAGCAAGCCCAAAGTGAAGTGTCTCTGTTTCCCCCTATTCTGTTCTCAGGAACTGTATATGCAACTTCTTGGATATTCACAAGCTCCTTTATTGGAGTCTAACACAGATCCATCCTGCAGTTGGAAATAGAGAACAAGTCTTCCCAATGGATCTCAGAACCGTAGTGACAGCAGACAACCCAAGAGGAAGGCAGTGGGGACCAGGGACACTTCCCATCACTCCTCTCTCTGTGAGATTGTCTCTTCCTTGAAAAGCCAGACAGATCTTGATCATGGTGGGGCAGCCAGCAGGCTTCCTTATAGCAGGCTTTGTGGCAATCTGTGCTGCGCTTGGCATCAGGTTTGAAGGTGAAACTGAGCTCGAATATGGAGCTCACACTTCTGGCTTTGCTCTATCCTGCCAGCCTCACCGTCTTCCCATCGTCATTGACCCCTGGCTGGTTTAGAGAAGGGAATCTGGAACCACATGCCTGTCAGCTAAGTGACTTGGGGAAAGTTACTTAAACTCTCTTTTTTCAGTTTCCTTACCCGAAAAACAGGGATAATAATAATAACACCTACCTCATAGGATTGTGAGTTATTAGACATAAAGCACTCAGGACAAAGCTTAGCATATGGTAAGTGTTCGGAGTTATAATTTGCTATTATCATTCATCAACACACATTGTTGAGCACTCTCAGGTTCTAGGCACTAGGGAGATCAAGATGAATTGGACACTGTCCTTGCCCTCAAGAAGCGCAGTCTAAGAGGGAAGGCTGAGAAGTGATCCAGCAAGTATGGTGAAGCATTGCAAGTATTAGGAAAGCTCTCCACACAGAGTACCATGGAGGACAAGGGAGGGTGGCATTTCCCCCACCAGCCCAGAGTCAGCATTTTACTAAATCAAAAATTCATTAGGAGCTGAGCCTGAAGAAGTTTCATCAAGAGCAGAGTTTGAGCTGACTCTTACCATGTTCCAGGCAAACAAGGGGGATTAGAGTGAGGAACAAGCATGTGTGTGGTATGAAACGGCCTGGAACATGCTCAGAACCATAAGTTCAGTGTGGCTCATCCATAGGGAGGGGCCCCAGAGGAGGCTGAATGCGGAGGTGGGAGGGAGAGAAACAAGACTGGAAGTGTGAAAACTACGTAGGAAACTTTGCATAATACAGGGGAGAGCTAATGAGGACCAGCACAGAAGCAGGGCCAGTGAGGAGGGCTGAGAGGGCTGGGCAGGAGCATCATTAAGGAGGTAACCCTGACAGTGTGTTGGAGGTGCAACTGACCAAGGAGGCTGCCTTGATATCCCAGAGTCCCCAGAGACATGCAGATTAAACCTACTGGGACCCTCGTCTATGTGAATGAAAAGGTTTTGCTAAGGAAAAGCAACACACTCTGTACCCTACCAGTAACTGCAAGACACTCTGTTCTTTTATCAGGTGTTTTCTCCAAGGAAAAAGAAGTCATTTTATTGAGTGTAAGGCAAGGGGAACGAGTGTTCACAGTCAGGACTACAATGGCGATGCTCTCTCACCCCAGGGCTGCATCTCGCTGTCAGGCCTCAAGCTCACCCTACTGGAGATATGAAAAAAGAACCTCGTGGCTGCTGACAAAGCAATGGAGCCCATGAAGTCAGACATGATTCCAAGACCTCAGAACTTGTGCTTCTTGTAAACTTCCCCTTTGGTGTGAGAAATGTCTCAGGATTTCAAAAGAAACCTATGCTTCCAGAGCATTGCTTCTGGTGCATTGCAGTGGGCAAGAGAGACATACAGGGTGGCCTGTTTGAAGACTCCCATCTGTGAGTCGTCCACCCCAAATGGACAGTAGTAAAACCAAGAGGGGAGCACGCTTCAGCCCCACCGCAGTGCAAAATGCCTAATTCTCAGATCCCCAAAGTTCTCTTCTTTCTGTTGCTGTGGTTTCAACTGTTAAAATTCCCCTCCTGGAAAAATCTCAGTGTCGAAATATCTCAGTCTAGCATTACAAATGAACAAATAAGGGAGAGTATTGGATTAGCAAGTTTATTTTTTCTATTTTCATTTTATTATGAATTTTTAATTCATAAAGCATAAAGCAATTCACCATTATAACAATTTTAAATAAACCATTACATTATTCTGAACACCACCATCATCGGAATATTTTTTAAGTAAATATATTATTGACAGCACTTTTATCATAGATCCCATCTATTCCATGTGCTTTTCTAACTGAGATGTCTTTCAACAAGCATGTGTTGTCAAGGTTGCCTGTCTTCTGTCCTGTTCCTATATGTTTGATGTTAAAATACACTAACATTTGTCAAAAGAAACAGTAATGAGGCTGTCAGACAGCCAGGCTTAACCTGCTTTATGCAATACATATACTCTTAAAAAGTTGCACCAAAGTGGAATTTTTGGTAAATTGTTTCATATTTTATGTCCTTTTAGAAAATAAGAATTGGTACTAACCTGTTTTCTATATATAAATTGAGATTCTGCATGTCAAGTTTCCTTAAATTGAAGTATACCTATAAGAACTATTTTCAAAATTAAGTAAACACTGAAAGCACATTCATTTATTTATGAATTTATTCAACACATATTTACTGAGTACCTACTGTGTGCCAGGCAGGGCTCTAAGGAGCTGGGGATTCAATAGTAAACAAGCCAAAGTCCCTGCCCTCGTGGAGATTATATTACAGTGGGACAGTCAGACTGAACAACTGAATAGTTGCACACTATAATTATAGATATTAAAACATAATATAAAGAAAAATAATGCAGGAAAAAGGGACAGAGAATGGGGGTGGGGTGTATTTTAGATAGTGTATTTATTTGCTATCATTGCATAACAAATTACCACAAACTTAGTGCTTTAAAACAAGATAAGTTTGTTATCTCACACTGTCCACAGGTCAGGACCAGGACCTGGGCTAACTGGTTCTCTGGGGAGGTCTCACAAGGCTGCAGTCAAGGGGCAGCCAGAGCTGGGGTTTCTTCCAGGGCCTGGGGTCCTCTTCCAAGCTTGTGTGTTTTTTGGCAGAATTTATTTCCTTGCAGCTACAGAACTCATGGAGGCTGTGCCGCCAAGGGCAGGAGGAGAATGTATGTTACTGTTTCTTTCCCACTAAGGCCCACTGATTAAGTCAGGCCCACACAGGATAATCTTCCTTTTCATTGACTTAAAGTCAAGTGATTTGTCACCTAACGGCAGCAGTTAGATCCCATTGAATCATCGGTTCCACCTGCACAAGGACATTACAGCAGCGGGCAGAGATCATGGATGCCATCTTAAAATATTTCCTATCACAGACAGGGTGGTTAGGGATAGGTTTTCCACAGAGATGACATTTGGACACTTGAACAAAGACCTAAGAAAGTCAGAGACTGAGCTACCTAAAGATCTAAGACAAAAGCATACCAGCATGTGCAAAGGCCCTGTGACAGAAATTGGTGTATTCTAGAAATGCAAGGGGGCCAGTGGAGGTGGAGGCTAGTGAAGGAGGAGGAAGCACGTATGACGTGAAATCAGCAAGGAAGGCAAGATACAGATCACTGAGAACCTCCCAGGTCACGGCAAGGAGTAGGAAGAGCTCTTGGTAGGGAATGGCAGGATCTGATTTATATTTTAAAAGCCCTCTTTGTGAAGAAGGAATTGCAAGGGAAATGTAGAACAGAAGCAAAGAGACTATTTATAAGACTCTTGCTAAAGTCCAGGCACAAAATGAATTTGGTTTGAGTAGCTACTGAGTTGGAGAAAACAAATTCAAGAACAATTTTTTTGGGTAGGGTCAACTAGACATTCTTAAATATAATGATTTAGGAGTATAGACCCTGGATCCAAACTTGCTGGGTTCAAATCCTTGTTCTGCCACACACCAGCCATATGAGTTTGGGCAAATTATTTAATTTCTCTGAACCTTAATGTCCTCTTCTGGAAAATGGAACTTAAAACAGCATCTATCTCACAGGGTTTTATAAGTATTAAATGAAATAGTAAATGCAAGGCACATAACACAGTGCCTGGGCACATAATAACTTATGCATAAGTGGTATTTATGTGTACATAAACGGCTACTGTTATTATTATATCTGTTGCTAATGGATTGAACAGGCAATATGAGGAAAAAAAGAGAAATCAAGGATGATCTCAAGGTCTTTGTCCTGTGTAACTGGAAGAATAGTGGGATGGGAAGGTTGAGGGATGTTTTGGTGTTAGATTTTCTAATAGTCCAAAGATTAGAATAGACAGTGCACAGGTGATATGGTAGAGGAAAGGTGGGCTTTGCAGATAGACTAGGGTCTGAACCCCAGCTTTGCCACTGACTTGCTATGAGACCTTTATTAATTAACTAGACTTTAATTAATGGAGTTGCAAGATAGAATGAGGTAAAGCCTGTGGGAGCCTCCAGCACACAGCAGGGCATCAGAAAATGTGAATGCTGTGGTCTGAATGTTTGTGTCCCCCATAATTCATATATTGAAATCCTAATGTGAAGGTATTAGGAAGTGGAGCTTTGGGAGGTAATTAGGTCATGAGTGTGGGGCCCTCATGAATGGGATCAGTGCCCTTATAAGAAGAGACATGGGAGCTCTCTCACCCTCCTTCCATCATATGAGGATAAAATGAGAAGTCACAGTCTGCAATCCAAAAGAGGGCCCTCACCAGAACCTGACTATGCTGGGACCCTGACCTCGGACTGACAGCCTCCAGAAGTGTGAGAAATAAAATTCTGTTGCTCATAAGCCACCAGTCTATTGCTTCATCATAGCAGCCCAGATAGACTAAGACAGTGAGGATCACGTGCCGCCAGAAAACGAGGGATAGGGAAGAAAGGGGTTGGCAATTCTTGTTTTAGACTCTGATATAAAGGCTGTCTCCTGTATGTTCACTTAGCCTGAGGGTCATTCTGCAGTGCTCTTGGCACTCACTTAAAACAGCCTGAGAAAGCCTCAGGGTCTGTGGGCAGAAAGCCACTAAGTAGAAAAGACCTTGGCTTCCACTGTCCATTTGGCTAGCTGGGACTCTAGCTATGACCTGACAGAAAGCAGAAGTGATTGACTGTCTCACTCAGGGTGATGTCATGGAGTGTTCTGCTCCTGAATCACCCCAGGACTCTACCAGCAATGCTGAGACCCTTGCAAACTCACACACTCACACTCTAGGAAACAGGAAAGAGTAACTGGGCCCAAATAATCAGGCATGAACCAATTTTCTCATGGTTAACCTAGTCTAGTCATTCCTAATTCTTGAGATAAAATGTTAATGTCCCCTTAATGGTTTTGGGATCAAGTAGTTCTCATAGAACATAAGAACCAGAAAAAATGTTCGATTTACTGTCTATTTAGCTCCTATTGCTCCTTCAAGAACTCAGCTTTGTAAGGGCAGCTCCCCAGGAAACATGCCCTTGACTCCCCAGACTAGTTCAGGACTCCTCATTGTATTTTCTCGTGACTCCCTGTAATGTGACTTCATGGTCTTTCTCATAGTGTATAATTATTGCTTAGGTGTCTGTGTTCCCTCCTGAACTGCAAGCTTTGTGAAGGCAAACACAATACCAGTTTTGTTCACTGCAGAATCACTAATGCCTTGCTGTCTTAGTCCATTTGGGCTGCTGTAACAAAATACCTTCGATTGGGTCATTTATGAACAACAGAAATTTATTGCTTGCAGTTCAGAAGGCTGAGAAGTCCAAGATTAAGGTACCAGCAGATACATTGTCTACTAAGAGCCTGTTTCTCATAGATGGCACCTTCTACGTGTCTACACACAGCAAAAGGAATTAGTGGGAACTGACTGTTTTCCAGGTCCTGGGCAAGGCAATGGGAATATGGTAGTTTGCAAGATATGATCTTATCCATTAGGGCTGTACAGGCAATGTGATTGTTAACACTTGCACTGGTGGTGAACTGGGTGAGACATTGGTAGAAGGAAATGTGCTGGCATGTACATATCTTAGATTTTTTAAAGGTTTTTAATGAATATAAGGATTGTTGAATAGAATGGCTATTGCTGGGAGCTATTGGCATATTGTTTCCCAGCAAGGGCCCTATTAAATTGGAAGCTACAAGAATCACCTAGTCACTTCAGGCTTCTGCAGACAAAAGACTACAGGCAAGAAAAGAAGTAACCATCCTAACAGGGGTCAATGACCCTGATTAGGAGGCAGTAGGACTGTTGTCACATAATGGGGGCAGGAAGAAAACACTTGCCACCAGGTAATCTCTGGGTGATCCACTGGGGCATCTCCTGGTACTCCTCTATTCAGTGTTAATGGTAGAGGGAAAATCCTGGCAGCGATAGCCTGAAAAAGGCATGATGACCTAGAGCTCAGACCTGCTGGATCACTCCACCAACCAAGCCGCCTGGAACAGCAGAGGTACTAGCTGAGGACAAAGGGAATCCAGAATGGGTGGTGAAGGAGGGAGAGGATGATAGCAGCGGGCCCAAAGACTAGCTACGGCAATGAGGGCTGTAGTTTGTTTCACTAATATTCCTCTTACGGCTTCTCTAAGAAAAGAGAACAACCAGAATCCTCGTGAGGTTTTCCCGATGTGGTGACTTACAACATGAAGCAGGAGGACTCAAATAATGCAAGTACGTAGACTACAGTGGATTCTGTGAGATGCCGCCCAGATCACCCCTTCCAGGCTGAGGGTCTCATTTCACTAGCTGCCAGGAATGTTGCCTAATGACAATTTATTAGGTCCTTCCTCAGGAACTATGTTTGGACAAAGGGAGCTGTCTTGTTCCCAAGTTACATTCCCTCCCCAGGGATTGCTGTCATTCAGGACTGGCCAATGCCAGGGTAAAAAGGCTCATCCTTCTTGCTTCAATTTGAAATACCTTTGAAAGGTTATTCAACCTTCAGAGCATCTTGAGAGATAAGCTGAGACCTCTTTGGCAATTCCATTGCAGTTCAACTTCTCCTTTTGGCCAATCTAACTTTCCTCATCTCTTATAGGTATTGTTTCCAGATTATTCCCTAAGTCATTTGTATGCAAACCTGCATCTCAGCATTTGGCTAGCTAACATTTATTAAGTATTCCCTGTGTTCTAGACTTACGCTATCCAGTATGGTGGTCATTAGCCGCTGCAGCTGCTGAACACTTGACATGTGGCTAGTCTGAATTGAGATGGGCTATATGTACAGAATGTATACCAGATTTTGAAGACTTAGTATGCAAAAAGAATGTAAAATATCTTGTTAGTAGCTTTTTACATTGATTACATGTTGAAATGATAATACTTTGGGTATTTTGAGTTATATAATGTATATTATTTAAAAATTTTTCACCTGTTTTAGTTTACTGTTTTTAATGTAGCTAGTAGATAATTCTGTCATTTGCAACAACACGGATGAATCTAGAGACATTATGCTAAGCAAACTAAGCCAGGCACAGAAAGATAAATACTGCATAATGCCTCTTACATGTAGAATCTAAAAAAGTCAAACTCGCTAGAAGTAGAGAGCAGAATCGTGGTTAACAGTAGGGGGGTGGGGGTGTGAATGGGGAAAGGGGAAATGTTATTCAAAGGCAGCAAAGTTTCAGTTGCCAAGAGTGCAGATAGTAAATACTCTTACCACAAAGAAATGACAACTATATGAGGTGATGGATATATATTAATTAGCCTGGTTTAATCATTCCACAATGTATACGTGTATCATAACACAACATTGTACCCCATAAATATATAATTTTGACTTATCAATTAAAAACAAAATAAAATTTTAAAAATAAATAAAAATGAAAGTACACATGAGACTTTCCTTTGCAACTCACACTATTTCTGTTGGGCAGTACTATTCTACACAATGAACAAATGCTTTGTAACAATACTGGGGGAAAAGCACAATTTTTAATTCCTATTTAACCAATGAGAAACTGAGGTTCAAAAAGCTTAATTAACATCCTCAAGTTCACAGTCAAAATGTGGAAAGAGCACGATTTGAACCCAGGTGAGGAACAGAGCTACAGAGCAGGTTCACGGGGTACGGCCTGTGTACTCACACAGGGCCCCACACTCGGAGGACCCGGCACTTGGTTCAGTGCTCTGCTGTCGCCATCCGGGGCTCCTTAATTTTGTCTTTGAAGTTGGGTTTTGTAAGCGAAGCCCGAAGGGACAGAGGGGCACCCGTGTGAGCCGAGGAGAGAGGCACAGTATGCGTGTCTGCCATCCTTAGCTGCCCCACTCACATACGGCATTTGGCTACTCAGCATGTGCCCCAGGGCACAGAATTTCAGCAGCCCCATGATGCCTGAGAGTTCAGTGAGACCCAAAATGAGTACAAGGCAGGCATGTTAGGTCTACAAACTAAGTAAATTGTGGGGAGTGAGGGGTCGGGGGCTGCTGACAGCCCTGAGAGGCTATTATGTCATTTTCATTTGAACCAGAACTTGTTTCAAACAGAAAGAGGGCAATGGCGTTCTAAGACACATAAATAACCACGAACCCTGTCACATCCTTTCTTACTCTTGTTACTCCCTTTATCAGCCAAACATTTACACTGAAAACGACAACATGGAAGGAACGGGAGAGACAGGACAACCCACAGTTCCTTTTCCTTTC
Source organism: Lepilemur ruficaudatus (assembly GCA_963574885.1). Classification (NCBI taxonomy): domain Eukaryota; kingdom Metazoa; phylum Chordata; class Mammalia; order Primates; family Lepilemuridae; genus Lepilemur; species Lepilemur ruficaudatus. The sequence continues at coordinate 13,078 of CAUYRT010009607.1, read as the reverse complement.
AATCCTTCCTTTTTCAGCATCTAGCCGAAGGTAGAGAGAGTTGGTAGAATGTATGCATGTCAGGAATTGGAATGTAACACTTGAGTTAGTTTTGTGCAGTGTCTCCACTATTCTGGTAACAATGAAATACATGTGCAAGCTATGAAATACAAATTGTGTCATTTTGATGTTTCCACATGAGTTAAATGCTCTTAATGCTTGCATTTAAAAGTAGCCACACTATAAAGTCGAATTGGTAAAAAGGTATGCTAATAATTCAAGATTTTCATTTTTTTTATGTAGAATGGCATTAAATAGCAAATTTTTAAAACCATGATAAGTCAGGAGAGACCACAGAGGAAAGGAAAAGGCTTTATATTTTCACACTTACAGCATTTTTTTTCCTGCTTTCTGAACAAGGGTCCCTGCATTTTCATTTCGTACTGGGCCCCACAAAAGTAGCTGGCTCTGGAAAGGACGTTCTAGAGCTGGTGCTATTAGGTACTGTATCATATTGTGTCCACAAGGTAACTTCCATGCTCACAAGCATTGCATGTACATTGGTAAGAAAGGCTGCATGGATCACCATTACACTGTATCCTGTCTCTGCCACATACTACCCTGGCCATGACCTTGAACTTCAATTTCAAACCTCAGTTTCTTCAGCAGCAGTGTGGGGACAGAGCCCCTGTCTATGAGAATTAAATAATACAAGTATGTGAACATGCTGAGCAATTATTACACATCTACACTCAAGTACAGACACGATTTTTATCACATGTACACTCCCAATGAAGGACAAGACTGTCACTGCAGCCCAGGTTGGACCAGCTCATAGGATGAGCCAATGGGCAGGGCTTACTGATGAGTGGACATCAGCTGTTCTCCACTTGAAGCCGCTCATTGAGATCACGTTCTTTCCACGAGTTTCGTGAATGAAAAATGGCTTCTCGTTCCCTCCAAATAACGGTGACACGAGCACTGCCAGGAAGGTTCTGGAAGACTGACGAGACACCGGATACTCAGCACTGTACTAAGCGCCACTGAGTCAAAATCCTCTGCCCAAAAACTTGAGTGAATCCATGATGAAACCCCAGCCAAACTCACCAGTTGAAAAGTTCATGTGAACTTTGGGGTTTTGTTGCAAAACATGTAATCAGGCCAGGTTTCAGGTTCCATAACAAAAGTTCTTCCCAGCCTGGTGACCGCAAGCCTGTCTGACATTTGTAAGTGCATTTTCATGGAAAAAGAAGGCTCTGCTTAATTGCATTAGGAGAATTGTACCACATTCTGTGGGAGAACACTGACATGCTTTGACAAGCATGCGCAAAACGTACTCCTCTCCACGCTGTGTCCATTTTCTGTGGGGTCATGGCCATTACCATGGAGGCGGCATGCAAAGAAGGACTAGAGTTTATTCCCCTAATGAAAACCAAACTGGCAGCTCCTTCTTGGTCATGGTCACAGCAACCACCCAGCATGCTGCTACCACACCATCCTACTTCCTTGCGGTCACAAGGACTGTAATTCTGTTCTGCACAATGCCCTCATCGCGTGGGAGTTCCCAAGAGTGAAAAGAGGGCTAATGAGGGGAGAATCTCAGGTTGTAGAAAAAGAGCAAGTAGGTAGAAATAACATGTATTGCTGGTTCGGTGTTGTTTGTTAGCCAGAAAAATAGAGAAAGAATATGGAATAAAATCCTTCAAAGACAGTCTTTCAAAGTACATATGACTCTGGGGAAAGTGTTTTAGGAAGGAAGTCAAAAATTATGGATGTTTCCAACAGGAAAATTGTATAAATGGACATTTCCTAAAAGAGGAGTGTTTAACTGTGCTTCATGAAAGCTAAGAACCGTATTTCTGGAACAAGGATAATATTTTGCAAATATTACACGTCTAACTTTTCGGTTTCCTCTTAAATCACCTTCCCCTGCCGTCTTCCACCTCCAAGGCTGAGGCACAAGTCTTATGGCCCCAGGGATACTGCCTAGAACAAAGAGGCCATTGATCAGTTTGAATCTCAAAGCTGACTTTCTTGACCTCTTAAGCAAGAAAATAGTCTTCAAAGCCAGGCATTGTTGAGAAGGAAAGGGATTTTCTAAATTCCTTTAGTTCCCATTAGTATATCAAGAGCCATACCTGGTGGAATAGATCATAGAGATTTACTACATGCCATCAGGACAGGCTGCTGAGGAGGGAAAGGCTGGCTGCTTTAGCCTGAGAGCTTGGAGGAAGAAGGCAGAGGGCAAAGAGTCCAAGGAAACTAGGTGGGTCCCCAACTCTTCTCTCCAGTCCTAAGTCCTAGAAAGGGGAGACATGTTAGACAGACTGAGGGGAAGGCTGAGAACATCAGGAGACTAGTGACACCCTTGTCACACTTCTCTCAGGATTCCAAGGGAAGGCCACAAGCCTTAAGGAGAAGTCCTGTGCATGGTCACTGCCAGCATGGTACAAGGCAATGGGGCAACAGTGGAAGCAGAAAGTAGCCTGGCCTGGGGAGCCTAAAACAGGGCTCCTAGGTCCCTAGTGCCCTAAGGATGGCACGTCAAGGATCCAGGGTAGAGGGATGTGAAGGTGCTAAAAAGACGGGTGGGACAGATGAAAACCATGGTCAGGATGAAGAGGCCAGAAGAGGCCCTGAGACCAGGAGACATGGCCAGAAGTGGGTGTGGGTACCTCGCCCCTGAAGTCCGGGTGGTCAGTGATCACCAGCACAGGGAGCAGGCCAGATGCCACTTTGCAGCAAAGACCAGCAGGGATCTGGAGCATCCCACATGGTCCCCATTCTCCCCTCCACCAGGTAACATGGAAGCCTCCTCAACTACCTGAAACCACCTTGGGGTGGAGAAAGAGGTTTTACCTAAAGTGGATTAGACTCTAAAAGGGGACATTTAAACCAGCCCTGGAAGGGAACTGAACATCTATTCAAGAAACTATTTAAATTGAAAGGAGAACATTTAATTTGGAGGAGACTCACCTAATGTTAATTGGCAAGTAGGGGACTGACTGAGGAAGATCTTGTCAGCTCTAGGAAGCACAGAAGCTGTTTGATATCGCACATCGGAGTGGAGCGTGAGTGAATTTGCGACCCTGCTACATCTTTATTCCTCACTGCTCCTTGCCATTCTGTTGAGTGTGCACATGTCGACTTCCTTTAAGTCAAAGCAAATTTGGTGTTTGGAAGTGTCCTCCGGGAAGCCTAGGGGCACAAGAAACTTGCTTTAAAGTCCCAAAAAGGCAAGAGCAATTTGAAGTTTGCAAGATATCCTCTTGAGAAGTCCTCAATGCTCACATCACTTGAATTAAAATCAAAGCTGCTGGGAAGGCTTTCTGAGCCCCACTGTGCTCCACGTACAAGTGGAGGTCAGCATTCTGGGGGAGGGGGGGTGGGCAGAGTTGCCAACTGTCAGGAGGAAGCGGGAGGTGTGGAATGAAAAATCACAAGAGCCTATCTCCCTTATAAAGTCTCAACTGAACCCATGAGGTGGTGAAGCAAACCAGGCAAACTGAGGTTTGCACAAGAAGAAAGACTAAAATTTGTGGTGAGAGGCAGCTAGCAATGGCTGGTGAGCAGGGCTCCATTCACATCCATATCTAGTCTGCCATTCCCCACCACCACCATCCCAGTTGTGCAGGGCACTGCCTATGTGGCGGTATGCACAGCGTATGTGACCCAGGCACAGTCAAAGGACCCTTTCAAGGACATGAGAAAGCTAAACTTCAGGAGCTACGCTTAATCTGGGGGACAGAGACAGGAAAGCAGTCGTACATGCTGGGTCAGCTCCAAGGTGCCAAACTGCTGTTGAATGCCTAGGCTCCCATCACAGACTGTTTGTATCGAGCTACCCATACTTAGAAGCTGCTCTACCCTACCTCTGCCAACCCTCACTGATTTTTAGCAGGGTATTCTGAAAATCATGCCCAGTGCAGGAGAAGCTCAGCTTCTTACAAAACACACAGAGCATCAGAAAGTTTCAATGAAAGGTTATCAGCAGACCTGAGCATGGAGGATTAGAGCATGACGAGTCCATTTTATTGCCAAACATCATGTTCCACAGCACAGAGACATTTAGAACGGTGGTTCTCCTGCTTTTCACCAGAGTGCCACCAAATTTCAGAGTGTAAAAATTTTTTAGTAAAACAGGGACACATTCTATTCAGGTGAGCTGAGCCAGCCCTGCGCAAGCCTGGAGCAGGGTCCACCTGCCTGGGGGAAAGGGTAAGAGGTGAGGCAGAACAAGAAGCCAGTGCCCAGGACAGATGGGCATTTGCTGGAACCTGGGAGAACTCTCCTTGCGGGTGCATAATGCTGTGTGATCCACTCAAACGCAACTCAGTGCTGAAGGCAGGCAAGTAAACAGTGAAGTAACTGTAGATGTAACGTAATGCTGTCAGGTGTGCCACCAACAAATACAGATGCAAGGAGCACAGTCTGCAAAAGGGGAGAGAACCACTGACTTAGTAAAATACATTTTGAGGACGGATGTCATGCATTCCACATACATTATTGTCCTAGGCTGATACACATTAATCCAACAACTCCCATCTTTGTGCTGGAAAGGGTATCAGAAATCATCTAATCCCACCCATCCATGCTTCCATATACACTGATTGTATGCACTATGGCCTGGGCCCAAAATAAGATGTAACCCCTGGCTTCAATGCACTCTCACTTAAGATGATATTGCATATTCTATGTCATAGAATCATAGATTCCCTGGTTGGAAGGGACTAAAAAATTCACTCTATCCAGTTCCCCACATTTGATAAAGGAATTCCAACCAAAAAATTCCCACCATGTGGGCCTTCAACACTTGTTACTCACACACTTCCAGTGACCAGAAACTCAAGACCCCTAAGGCAGCCCATCCTACCTTTGAAATCGTGGCTATAAACCACTAAGTTACTCCTGGAAATTTCTTATGCTTTGTTTTTGGTTAGCTATCTGTCATTAGCTAACCCCTCTAACACTGGGCTTTACCTCATTCTTTTATTATTCTCTGCAAGCTATTATATGTGTATATATAAATGAACACATTTAAACATAGAATCAGCTAATATAGTACTTCCCAAATTAATAGGATTAATCAAAAATAGATTGCACTATTATGTGTTCACACACGCACACAAGCACACACATGCACACATATTGTCACTCCAGTTCTTAAATTGTCATCAAGAATGGTTTATTTATTCAAGCATTGGCTGCTCTTTACTTTGGAAATTATTAACAGACCCAAAAAAGATTTTTTTTAAAAGCTCACCAATTTGTCTTGAGACACAAAAAAATATGAGTGCAATTTATCATTTTGCCAAAATAAGTAAACCTTGATGAGGTGAGCACCCATCAGTTGCATAAGTTAATAATAGGAATGTTAGCACAGGCACTAGTCATTCATGGTCCAGATATCATACAAGCAAACGAAGCCAGTTCATAGACTCTCTCCTCAGCATATATCCAAATCATCTGAGCGTAGGCCTCTAGCACATGCATGCTTTCTCTTATACTTTGGAACAGGTATAAGAGAAATGATTGCACATCTCAAGAGCATTTGTAAAAGATTAAATGCTTTCTTTCCTACCGTATTTCTTTGTTGCATACACACTGTGAGACACACCATCATGTAATTATAATATTACTTTTGGTGGACACCGATACACCTAATGTCCACGTCAACTATAAGATGTCTCAATTTCAGAAATGGTGAGTGGTGGGTGGGGAGCACCCTTTAGAGTTAAGGACATGCATTGTTTACTTACCTGTGCATCAAAGAAACACCACGCTAGGAATTTCTCAACTGAACCACTGTGCAGAGGAATGGGTTTGGGTCTGCTTGGTGCATTTGCATCCTGTAACTTAACCCATTCCCTCCAGCTGCTCTCTCAGTTCCTCTGTTTTCGGGAATATTGTGCATTCACCTCTGTTAGCATCTTCTCCTGGGCACATGTATTTCTTCTGCTTTGATGTTGGCAGTGGTGCTGAAGTTATTCCAGCCATCTGAAAAATCAGGCCAGCTCTAATCTAAAGGTATCTAATTTGGGTTTCTATAAGCTCCAAGGCTGGTTCATCCTGAGAACCCGTTGCATCGTGACAGATGCAGCCCATGAATTATGGACATAAACAGTATTGAGGAAGATTGACCTTCACACAGATGGATAAATAAGTGATAACAGCTAGACAAATAAGAACACGGAGATAAATAAGTGATAATCTCAAGAAAACTTTTGCTCTACCTAAATCAGCAACCTGAAAACTTGGGTGTTCTTTCTTTCTTTCCTAAGAAAACTCTCCAGAATTCCTCTGCAGCCATCAAGTACTCCAGCAGATGGTCCCTGTTGAACGGGACACTACCATGCCACCTCCCAAGCTGCTGTGAACGTTGGCACGGTTTGTGGAGAGCGATGAGCACACATTTTCTTGTATGGAAAAGCTGTCCTAGGCTGAGCCTGGGGGAAGGGGGGGCCTTTTCCCTGGAATAAGCTTTGCAAGATGTTTGCTTAAATCCTGAGAGGAGATTAAGAGCAGGTCAGAAGCTCTTCAGGTTACTATTTTTTCGAATTCATTGGCAGTCCCTTCCTCAACTTTGTTCAGCTAATTAATCCCGCCAGACACTTACATTCACCAAATGCAAATTATCACAGAAGGGTGCTTTATTTCCCCTTCTATTTTTTTTTTTCGTTTTACACATACACTTGAATGATACTCTTCTGACATCAGCTTCCAGCCCCACTGAGGGGTTTCCAACGGCCTAATAACAAACAGATTAGAGGCCAGGGGAGCGTGTATTCCTCGAGTCCTCCTCTGTGTCCAGCTGCAAGGCCGTGCGGCGGTTGCAGCGCGGGCCAGCCCAGGCTGCCGCCCCAACTCTGATGTGAGAACGGAAACTTGGTGTGAAGGCTGCGGGGGGAGGATTTGAGAACACTAGCTCTGCTGCCCATCAGAAATGGATAATATTCCCCTTTCTGTTCCTGCCGGTATCAGTTCCAAGTTGGAAAGCTGCCTCCTCTCCTAATTCAAGCTGGGGCCAGAGTGGAGCGAGCCTTCTCAGATATTGTAAGCCAGTGTGAGCTCAAAAAAGAATTTACCGCTCAAGGCCAAATAGCTTCAAAGCTAATAATCCTCCAGAGCCGGCGTGAGAGTGCTGCAACTGTCAATGTCAACTTACACCACGCGCGGCGAGAGCGAGACTTCAATAATGACATCACGGAGGAGAGGGCAGAGGGCAGCGCTGCAGAGAGAAGTGCCCGGGCCCTTCAGATCTTTGAAACCTGCAAGGATTTATCTGGACTAACATGTCTGCATGCAGTCATTGCAGTTTTAGGCTACTCTGATTAAGGATTTAGTGTATTCAAAGGGTTTCGGCGGCAGCAAGATGACACGTTTTCGGGAGCTCTATTGGATTCCATTATCTCCTCCTCTCTTCTACAGATGTACCCTCCCCAGCTGGGGCCCCCTCCCCCTTCTCCCTGTCACGTCCCCTCCCAGCCCCTCCACATGGGCCTCCTCAAACAAGACGCTGGCTCAGCTTGGGGTCCGCACTGACCCCCAGCACGTCCCCCTTTGTTCGTGCCTGGGTTTGATTGTCAAACAGGCCCGGCCGCACTTGTGCACTTGAGTGTTGGGATGCAGACCCCGGCAGACTTGAACAAATTCCTCCAGGATTCCCCTGAGTCCTGCATAACTTCTTTAGCCAGCTCAGCGGTGGAAGGAGCACAGGTTCCTGTTAGAATACACTCAGAGATATATACGGTCATGGTCACAGTTCAAAAGAATAAACTTCACAGAATCCTAGGGGAGGGAAGAGAGGGAGAAAGTAAAGCACAGGGAAGGAGTGGAAGGTCAAGGAGGAATCTTCCCCCCTCTCCCCCTAAAGCCCACGAGGATAAGGCAATTCAACTTTGCAGTTGGTTGCCATCCACAAGTGACATTACTAAGAACTCATCAAGCGGTGTGAGTCCATCTGCCAGGCACCAGGCCGACTGCTGGGGAGTCGAGCTCAGGAAGGCTCGCCCCGGCAGCACAGTGGACTGGGTGTTCTCCACAGCAGTGAGCATGTTTAGCGCCACCTAACTGATGGTCCCGGCCTGGAGGCCCTGGAATGCAGTGACAAAAATACAGCATGCAAATCAGACAGACCTGAAGGTCAGTCTTGGGCTGACTAGCTGTGCACCCTGGACAAGAGCTTTCACCTCTCTGAATCTCCATCCTTATCCAGAAAATGGGAACAATGCCTCACATGGCCAGGGGTATATGAAGGTTGCATAAAATAATGCAGGTAAATCAGTAAGCATAGCACCTGGCCCCAGTATGTGTTCAATAAATGTTAGCTGCTATTGCTGCTACTGTTACTGTTACTATCATTATAATTCAAAGAATAGTTTTTGCCTGCATCTGAAGGTGTTAAACATATTGGAACTTGAAAGAAGCATGAAACACTTTAGAAGAAAGAAATAAAAACTTCCGTGGATGCAAACATGCATATGCTCAGCTCTCCTTAATGGCTAGTGTGAATCCACATCCAGACTGGACACTGCACATGAGGTCTCCAGGCACGTCTCTGCAATGCCGTGGATGGAGTCCGCTCAGGAATGATCTCAAAAAGCCTGGGACATATTATTGAATTAATCAATATCTATCCTGGTTCCTAACCCTAGGTTTTCTTTCCTTTGTTTCAAACTTTTGTTTTATATCAACTTCATTAAAGTTTAATTTACATGCAATAAAGTACATATATTTTAAGTACATAGTTTTGAGGAGTTTGGGCCAATGTATTCATCTGTGTAGCCACCAGGACAATCAATCTAATGAGTATTATCTGCACCCAGAAAGTTCCCCTGTACCCTTCCCAGTCAATACCTCTGCCACCCCCACCCCCAGGCGGCCTCTGTTCTGCTTTCTGTCACTATAGATTAGATTTGCCTGTTCTTGTTCTTCAAATAAATGGAATCAAACAGCATGTACTCTAGTGTGTCTGGCTTCTTCTGCTCAGCATAATGTTTTTTTTTAAGTTTCATTACTTTGTTATGAGTATTGGACTTTATTCTTTTTCAGTTGCTAAGTCGTATTGTTTCGTATGGATATTCCGCATGTTGTTAATCCACTCACCTGCTGATGAACATTTGGATCGTTTCTATTTGGGGTTATTATAAATAAAGCTGCTATAAACATTCGCTTCATGTGTTTTCATTTCTCTCGGGTAAAGAAGTGGATGCGTATTTTCTTTAGTTTTAAAAGAAAATGCGAAGCAATTCTCCGAGGTGGTGGTACCACATCACACACACATACACCCACACACACGCCCGCCTGGGATGCAGCTCACACCCGGGCCAAGAGGAGTGGGCTGCCAAGGGCGGGGCCGCGGGGGAGGGATATCTTATCTCTGGCATTGTTTAGAATCGCCGATGCATGGTGATAATGGAAAGCAGATGGACTCTTAGTGGTTTTACTATTGTTTTAAATTCTCTACAGACAATGCACCCTTTATTCAGACTGCGTGTGTTGCCCTGCGCTTGGCACGCCGCTGCTCTCACAGAGTCGGGCTGGTCAGTCTTGTAAATTGTAGCTGCCTTCGTGTCCACATAGCAGTATCTTACTGTGGTTTGAATTTGCCTTTCCCTGACCACTGATGAAGTGAAACATATTGGCCACACAAACATCTTTTGTGAGGTGTTTGTTCAAATCTTTTGCCTATTTTTAATTGGGCTATTTGCTGGTTTCTTATCGTGTTGGGAGAGTTCTTTATGCATCCTGGACGTGAGTCAAAGGACGTGAGTTCTTTGTCAGGTGTATGTGCAGCAAATGTTTCCTCCCTTCCCAGTCTATGGCTCTTCACACTCTCCTTTCTCTGTCACCTGCTAATCCTGATCGCACTGTCCTGAGTGCACGCTGGAGTTCTGCTCAATGCCAACAGTTCACCAAAAGCGTTTCAATTGAGACTACGTGAGTGCAGAAAGCCACAGGTTCCACGCTGTGGAGGAGCTGAAGGAGGCGCTATCCTCCCTACGGTGGTCCTCCTGCTGCTGCTACCATCCCCTTTTCTAGACCCCAGCTTCAATCAGGAAGCTCTGTCTCCTGGCCCACATGCTGCCCGGAATCCTTCCTACCGCCAGCCCCTTCCTCCTAGGTGCCTCAGGTGGGCTTTTCCAGGGTTTCATTGCTAATAGTTCCATCCTCACCTCCACCCCACTTCTCCGCAGAGGACCTAGTGCCAGGCTTCATCCTTTCTGAGCACGTTGCACCAGTTTTTCTGTTTCGCAGCTCCCACCCCGTGGATTTACTTGTCTGCTTCTTCATATCCATGCATGAAACCTGGATTGGGCCACTGTGAAGCCACCATACCCCCTTCCCCAGAGATCCATCAGGGGGCAGGTCTTCCCAAGGAGCCTGAGGACTTTCACAGGCAGGGTGCTGGTTTGCAGAGATGCCATTCAGTAACAGGACACTGGCCAGCAAGGGGAGAGAAGGTAGGTGGGAGGCAGGAGCAACCAGGACCTGTAAAAACTGGCCCAAGTGCCACCAAGGGGTAATATAATATTAGTATCTAACTCATGGGTAGGTTGTGAGGACTAAGAGGTGCCACATAAAAGGCATTCAGTGCAGGGTCTGGCACCCAATAACTGCTCAATAACTGTTAGATCAAGATCCCTTTTATCTGACACGATATGGACTGGTGTTGGTCAGTTAATGGAAAAATGGTGGTTAAAAGAGAAATCAGAGAAAATCATACTATACACCTTCAACATTCTAACTTAAAACATAAACGTACATCCATTCGCAGTCCTTTGATGTAGGTCCAATGTCTCTCCTTTGAATATAGGTCCACGGATGGGCGTATCCAGCTGTTCTTCCTCAGCAAACCTTCCCCTACCATTTCCAATCCCGTTGCTTTAAAGTGAAGTAAAAATCTACACTTGCCAAGTAATCTGAATGAAGAATCATTCTAGGTGTGTTCGTTTTCCCCCAATCTTTTTTAAAGTTTATTTTTAATTGACAAATCATAATTGGGTATATTTATGGGGAACAGTGTGCTGTTTTGATCTATGTATACATTAGAGAAAGATTCAATCAAGCTAATCAACATATCCATCTCCTCACCAATTTATCTTTTCATGTGTGTGGTGAGAACATTAAAAAATCTATGTTAGCAGTTTTGAAAAATACACAACACATTATGATCCTGCAATCTTTAATGTTACCTTGCCCACATGTAACTCATCAGGAGCACTTTCTAGCAACCCATGCTCGTTCAATCTTCTCAAAGTACTTACCTTAGTTTGCATAGGAGTAACGGTTTCTCTTCATTCTCATTATATCATCTGTTTGCAGAACATTTCATTAAATTACTTAATTGCAAGAGGCTTTGACAAAGACAAGCAAAGCACACATGAAGCAAGTGTGGGAACAAAAGATCCGCGGACTCCTAGCGTGCCTTACGCGGCAGGAGCGGGAGCACATGCTGGAGAGGAATGTGCCGGAGAAGGGCGCACTGGGCAAGAGGGCGCCCGAGAGTCCCTGCTAGCCTGGCCCTTCATCGTACCGCGGGATCAGTGAACATATTTTAAGAAGGGGCTAAGGAGCAGCTGTTATCTAGCAAACTGGTTTAGTAGAAGCAGTTGAGAGAATATATATTGAATACACACATACATGTAAAAATATATATGCACATATAGTATTAAAATGTATACACATACATAATATACACAGATGTATATACATTTATAGGTCTGGGGTCTGCATGCCATTTGTTGTTGAACTTCGTCTTGACCTTTGAGTTTACTTCCCACACCTCTGGAAAAATCAGCAGGATGAGCCTTTGGGAGTTAGAAGACCTGGGTTCCAATCCTGGTTCTGCCACTTACACCTTGTGCCCCTGGCAATGACCCTCACCGCCATTTCCTAGAAGGCAAGGCTGATGCTCGAGAGGTGAGAAATTCTGCCTGCTTTACCCACGAGCACCAGGTGAGATGGTCCGAGCACAGCTCTGTCGGCTTTAGGGCACCCCTCGGTCTGAGCTGTTTCTCTTGTCATTTTACAGGTTCCTATAACTCAGATGCCAAAGGTCAGGCCATGTCACATTTGGGGGTTTTCAAATTCCAGGCCCCAGTCACTCAGGAGGGGAAAGGGCACAGGCAGGTTCCTGCTGTCGGCTCCTCTCAGCATCTCGCTCTCGTCTTCCCTCTGCCCTTTCCCTGCTGCCAGAGCCGTTTACCAGCACGGCCCTCCAACCCAGGCTCCGGGCACCAGACAGCCCTCTGCCGGGTCACCAGCCCTGCTCCCACAAACGCAGTTAGCGAGAACAGGACCCGTGCCCGCTCTCTGTGTGCCTGTTTGGAGGAGGGACGAGTGGTGAAGACTTCTATCCACCAAGCTCCTGCCCAGTCTTCAAAGAGCAAGGAGCAGCCAAGAAGACTTTGTACTCAGAGCAGGCTTTTGGGGTACATGGAGGCAGCCCCCCAGTGCTCCTCCTCAGCTCCCTGAGGCATGAGGCCCCCACTTTCACAGCCACTGGTTCCCAGAAATGCACATACACCAGGAAGGGAGCACCTACAGTTGTGCTCGTCCGTTTCCCTGTGATATGAGTACGTGAGAGTCTCCTGCAGAGTGAGTTGCTGGGGGAGGGAGAGGAGAGCTGGAGGACTCAGGAGGACAGAGAAGGGAGAGAGGGGCAGTGCTGGCAGGAGGAAGAGCACAGAACGGAAGAGGTCCCGGAGAGGCCCCAGGACTGAAGAAAAGCCGAAAGCCCCACACCTCTGTGATGGCCTCCAGCGAGCACCGACAGAGGCACAAGCTGAGAACCACACAACCACGCTCTGCACTTGTGTGTGTATGTGTGTGTGTGCCCACAAAAACTGTAACATGACTTGATATTATTTTAAGTTTTTCCTCCAGAATGAACATGCTAACATTCTGAGAATTTTTTCCCCCTATCTAAACCCAGCCCTGATTTTTCTCTCCCTATCTGTTTTCCTTTGGCAGAAACTTGTACCAAAAGAATGAAGGAGCCAAGGGTCATTCTGGGAAGGACGGATGGGATGCAGGCAGGGCTGGGCGTCCTCCACCACCGCTGTGCACTTCCCCACGGGCCCCGCCTTAGGAACCG